>MU158893.1:481854-557052 GCA_015888305.1 Antheraea pernyi | reverse complement strand
CGACGTGAAGTAACAGTGCTTGCATTGTTGCGTTTCGTTCAATCAGTGAAAGCGCCGGAGGCCGACCTCCCCTTTCCTTCTCTCTCCCCTCCCCACTCCTTCGCCGCCTACCCCCAACATAGGCTGGCAACGCACTTGCGATTCCCGTGATATTCCTAGTGGCTATGGACGTCGGTGATCTCTTAATATTAGGTGACCCACCTATTCGTTTGAAAATACACATCATCATCATCTATATCTATACATATAATAAAAATGTAATTGACCGCTGTCTGTACATTAAGTATATATGAGAAAAACTATTATTAGGGGTCTTTATAAATGCAATAGAACCCAAAACAATGATTTTTAGAATTTTTGTCTGTTTGTCTGTTTATCTGTTTGTCTGTTTGTCTGTGCGTTTGTGCACGGTAATCTCAGAAACGCCTTATCCGATTTAGATGTGGTTTTCACTGATATATCGTGGTAAGGTTCACTTAACATTTAGTGTTTGTTTCATGTCAATCGGTTTGTAAATAAAAAAGTTATGCCAATTTAAAGAATCACGTCGAACATTTGTTAAACTATCTATTTACTGTTCTTTCTCTTTTCAGTAGCATTGACTGCAACTTTACTAAATTTCATTATAATAATAATGGTCTATATAAAATTATGATTACATAATAATAATAGATATAAGGTAAAAATGATCAGTTTTGGAAAATTAAAATAACCAATGTCAGTTGACCTCAGATCTATATGATCAATCATATGAAATTGGGTACAGCTTAGGCTGGTGATGTAGGTTGTACACGTCTGCGCAGGTATATAAAGCGCGCCGAGAGCCGCGCCGCTGCTTCGTAGTCCGGTGAAGCTGTAAAGACCTTAACAGGTCAATTACAAAGAGCGTGCCAAATGAGGTTTGTCATCAGCATAATATTTGGAACCATAACCAACCATATAACTACCTCAGTGCTCACTTACACTGTATAAGGAACTATTGAAACAATAACTAAAAATATTATTATAAAGATTTATATTTACATTACATTTAATATACATTGCCCTTATTATAATTAAGATTTAGTGACTATACAAAAAATAAACTGAAGAGAATCGCCTGACTCACTCTATATTTATATATATAGGGGATTAGACAAACGAAACATCATTAGATACACATGTGTTTTGTCATTTTACCGCAGTTTTTCTACGAAATAATCTCTTAAATATTTTGGCAGTGACGTTAGTGATGCTAGTCATTATAACGTTGGGAACGAACGCAAATGCCCAGAACTGGCCTTACAGTAGACCGGGTTGTTACTGTACCTTACAATACGATCCGGTATGCTCCGCCACGGGTTGTACTTATGGAAATGATTGCCAGTAAGTTGCCACTTTCTTATAGAAGGTTATTTTTATTTGTTAATCGTTTTTGCATAACAAATGAATTATATTTTGAGGTTAGTACAGCCTATAGTAATGTATAACTAATCCATCTAGTTTGTCAAAGTTATTATGAAATAAGTTTCTGCGGTTAACAATTATTATCATACCTATGTGTTTCCTAAACCAACAACTTTTCCCGTATTTTGCGTATGTTTCGCTCGCTTAACACATCCCTTGGCAAGGAAAAACAAATTCTAACCATTGATTTATTGTTTGAAATCTTTAATATATTCCTTGGCGAGGCTTTATCGTGAACGCAGTACTTTAGCAGTGATGCGTGTTCAAACAAACAGACAGACATTTCTAAAAATGATTGAAATTTATTTCATTACTTATTCCAAGACACATTTTTTCACAATAATCTAAAAAGTACAGACACGTTAGGTTCTCATTCTTATTGTATGTATAGATAGAAGATATTTAGGTGTAAAAGCAGTGAATTAAAAAAAAATTGGATGAATAAAAATAAGATATTTACTTATCGATACTGAATTGAACAACTTATATTAATATTAATTATATATTACATACACATCCAATATATATTATGTTCGTTTTACCCAACAGTGGGAACTAATCAGGCTAGTATTATTTTTTTATAAAACAATTTCTGATTATACTGTGCCGGTGGAAAAATGGCGTATGAGGGAGAATGCGGGAACTATACACAGCGTGATCTTAGTGGAATGGGCGAAATTAAATTATAAAACCTGTATCCACAAACTACCTTCACGTGATTCTAATGTTTGAAAATATAGTAAAATAGATCTACATTACTTACTATTAATTTACTGTGTAATACCTTTTTTCTATGATTTATATACGATTAATTATATATGGATATACTAAAGCGATGATAGCTTAGTTGATAAAATGTTCGGGCACTGCGTCATTCGACGTAGCTTCATACATACATACATAAACCATAACATTATGGTAGAGTTTTTACTAAGTCCGCCTGACTAGCTAACACCCTCATATTGAAAATCTGTCAGCAAGCACCTGTTAATGTGTTCTAGCCGCTGTACTTAGAGCCAGTCCTTCTCGGCTTAGCGTGTTTATCATCTTAAACCACGTCATTCGACATCGGGTGAGATTGTATAAAAGAGTCCCTAAAAATTCCACAAAATAAACTCAAACATTTACTCCGAGTAAAATAAACACACAACAATGTAAACTAAACATTAAAATGTAAAAGCGATATCAGAATAGAATTATCTGTTAATTAAAACACACGAGACATATGCAAATGATTGTTTTCATTACTCGCCACTGCATTGCAGTCTCTACTTACACTCATTACATGTTTTATAATATACTAATTGCCCACCCTGACTTCGCTCTGGTGTACTGACGAAGCAAATGATACCAAATTTTCACTTAGTATGATCAGGTCAATGAAATAAAACGACAAATGAGCAACTGAACATCAATCCGTCAATATTTTCATACATCTCTCTGTCTTGTCACTTTTTTATACGGAATTATTTTTATTCGTAAAACTATGTTCTGACAATTACAAACTTTTAAAAATAATTTTGCATAATAAGTGCAGCCGTTATGAAGTGATGCGTTTACATACATACATTCGGCAATTGGTTTTTATATATGTAGATACTAAATACATAACCTGGGTATGGTTGTATACGACATGGAAATTAGAAAATGGATTTTCTAATCAAAGATACTCTGAGGTCATGTAACACAACAGATACTTACGATTTCGGGACCTTTAAACGAGTAGTAAAGAGACGCGTGCATGTCGGTATGATGACGGTGATTGCCGTTGGTATTTAAAACCAACTTTTAGAGTGTATCGTTCTTCCCATCAGGTTTTGTGCAGTAATTTTGCCGAACTAGTATAAAAACAATTAGAATGCTCAGTTTTTGACGATTGTATGGATGTTACGCTTAAGTTGAACACGCGTAACTCACCAATCGTGTGGTATACTATCTGAAATATCTTGTGATAACTTATTTATATCTAATACGAAAATCGACAACAGTTGTAATACAATCTATCTTTCTGTAACATAGACAAAGCCGTGGAATCGAGCTATGTATCGTATAAACCTATCAATAAAATTAAGAACATAATCCGTTTTTAATTAATGTGCATAGTCAATAGTTGATGAATAATATAATATCAACAATAAGGAGGAGCATACTAGACTGAAAACCTACAACAATGTATCTCATGTAGTCCGGTGAAGCTGTTAAGACCTTACTTGGTCAATAGCGTAGTCAGTTCCAAAAAAAAAAAAATCCCTCGAGTTTGCTTTAAAAAAAACCACTTGCAAAAATCAACAATCCAAGACAACTTCTCTTGGTATAATAATATGAGGTGACCCGATTCCAACTAATGGTAAAAGAGATGGGCAAAGAAAGACTTCTATTGTAAGTGTAAGCGGTTTCATAATTCTATGGTCGGGACAGTCATAAGTCATTTCACTCTTATCTATCTATATAAATAATGAACAATAGAGGCATATAAAATCAAAAACAGCTAAGTGCATAGAGACCAAATTTGCAGGAAACGAAAAAAATGTTTATCTATTCTCAGAGTTGGAGTTTTACTTATATTCAAAGTTTCAATTTTAGGGAGTGGCATAGGCTATTGATTTTGCCTGCCTATGGCCATCAGCTCTAAAAGAGAAGTTCAAGAAATAAAAAAAAATTGCGATAATTCCTTAACTGTATTTTATTCTTGCTTTACTTCTTATTTGATGACTTGGTTGTATTAAATGTATTTGATCCCAAAATCAATTTTAAAACGAAAATTAAAAGGCTTTAGCTGTATTTTATTTCTTGTAGGAATTAAATGGTGA
This sequence comes from Antheraea pernyi, assembly GCA_015888305.1. NCBI lineage: Eukaryota > Metazoa > Arthropoda > Insecta > Lepidoptera > Saturniidae > Antheraea > Antheraea pernyi. The sequence continues at coordinate 552,796 of MU158893.1, read as the reverse complement.
TTTGCAACCAATAAGACTAGATGGCTCCATACTCAGTTCATTTTTAGAACTTGTGGCACTTACCTGTCTTTGATTCTATATGCCTCATACGATTAATTATATATGGATATACTAAAGCGATGATAGCTTAGTTGATAAAGTGTTCGGACACTGCGTCATTCGACGTAGCTTCATACATACATACATAAACCATAACATTATGGTAGAGTTTTTACTAAATCCGCCTGACTAGCTAACACCCTCATATTGAAAATGTGTCGGCAAGCAACTGTTAATGTGTTCTAGCCGCTGTACTTAGAGCCATTCCTTCTCGGCTTAGCGTGTTTATCATCTTAAACCACGTCATTCGACATCGGGTGAGATTGTATAAAAGAGTTCCTAAAAATTCCACAAAATAAACTCAAACATTTGCTCCGAGTAAAATAAACAAACAACAATGTAAACTAAACATTAAAATGTAAAAGCGATATCAGAATAGAATTATCTGTTAATTAAAACACACGAGACATATGCAAATGATTGTTTTCATTACTCGCCACTGCATTGCAGTCTCTACTTACACTCATTACATGTTTTATAATATACTAATTGCCCACCATGACTTCTCTCTGGTATACTGACGAAGCAAATGATACCAAATTTTCACTTAGTATGATCAGGTCAATGAAATAAAACGACAAATGAGCAACTGAACATCAATCTGTCAATATTTTTATACATCTCTCTTTTCTATATGGAATTATTTTTATCCAAATTTTTAACTTTTCCGTAGATTCGTTCAAGCAATCTTATTTATAAAGCTATGTTCTGACAATTACAAACTTTGCCAAATAAATGCAGCTGCTTTGAAGTGATCCGTTTACATAAATTTGGCAATTGGTTTTTATATAATATATATATGTAGATATTAATTATATAATCAGGCTTTGATTGTATACCACATGGAAATTACAAAATGGATTTTCTAATCACAGATACCCAGAGGTCATGTAATATAACAGATACTTACGATTTCGGGTCCGTCAAACGAGTAGTAAAGAGACGCGTGCAGGTCGGCATGATGACGGTGATTGCCGTTGGTATTTAAAACCAAACTTTTAGAGTGTATCGTTCTTCCCATCAGGTTTTGTGCAGTAATTTTGCCGAACTAGTATAAAAACAATTAGAATGCTCAGTTTTTGACGATTGTACGGATGTTACGCTTAAGTTGAACACGCGTAACTCACCAATCGTGTGGTATACTATCTGAAATATCTTGTGATAACTTATTTATATCTAATACGAAAATCGACAACAGTTGTAATACAATTTATCTTTCTGTAACATAGACAAAGCCGTGGAATCGAGCTATGTATCGTATAAGCCTATCAATAAAATTAAGAACATAATCCGTTTTTAATTAATTCTTAATTACTCTATACCAACACTAGACAAGCAATTAAGAAATAAATTCTTTTACAATTCAACGATTTTCGCTGGACTTTAGCAATGAAATAAAAGAATAGCGGTCACAATCAAGAGATCTCTAATCCCTTCTCAGTCGTCGCTACCATAGGTACGCCTGTATGCCTTTCGGCTACTAGATGTAACAATGGCGGATCCCGAAACATCAAACAAAAAAAAAAGAAGAATGGTAATACTATTTACATAACAGTTCAACACAATTCTCTTATCCTACATCGCAAATCGCTCAGTAAACTTGAAGTTGAACTCTCGGTAAAGAAAATAACTATGATGGAACCATAGCATGGTTGTAGGGCTTGTTGTTAGTCCGCCTGACTATTACCACGCTGAAGGTAAAAATCTGTAACCAAGCCCTTATAGGCGTGTCCCAGTAGCTACATTTGAGAGTCAACCCCTTTAATTTTAGCGTGTTTACCATCTTGGACGACATTGTTATTTAATATCAGGTATGGATGTGATCAAACCCTAAAACCTGCAAAGTATCTAAACTTAATATTATAAAGCTGAAGAGTTTGTTAGCTTGAACGCGCTAATATCCGGAACTACTACTCCGATTTGAAAAATTCTTTCAGTGTTAGGTAGCTCATTTATCGAGGAAGGCTATATATATAACTATATATCACGCTAAGACTTATAGAAGCGGAGCACCAACGAAGAATGTTTCTAAATCGAGGTTAATTTACGTATTATTTAAAAATATTTAAAATTTCTACGTAAACGAAGTTGTGAGTTACGTTACGAAGTTAGCGTTAGCCCAAAGTTACTATTCCACGTGGACGAAGTCGCGGGCAGAAACTAATAAAATATAAATAAAGGAAACTGGGAATAAATCACTTAGTTACTTTTTTTTATATCATAGGAGGCAAACGAACAGATGGGTCACCTGATGTTAAGTGATCACTACCGTCCATAAACACTTGCAACACGAGGAGAATCGCAAGTGCGTTGCCAGCCTGTGTTGGAGCAGGGGAGATGAAACGAAGAAGGAAGGGGAAGGGGAGGGTAGGTGGGTCTCCGGCGCTCTCACTGACCGAACGAAACGCAACAATGCAAGCACTGTTACTTCACGTGGGTTTTCTGTGAGAGGGTGGTATTACCCGGGTCGAGCCGACCCATTCATGCTGAAATCAGTAATAGCTCAGCGTGGCTCTACCACCTACAAAACCTACTTAAAGTTTTATTAGTGTTTTTATACATTCTGACATTGACGTTTCACTAATGACTATTTAAAATTTAGATAAGGTATTAGGTTATATTTTTCATACGGTAAAAGGAATCTAGTGCATTATATAAGTCATCGTTATATGTAGTATCGATTTACTTTTCGTTCTGGTCGAATGCTGTCCAGTCTCTAGCCCCAGTGCAGCGGTGTTTATATCATCGATTCTATTGTTTGAATAGTTGATTGGAATCTGTATCTTTTTATTGTCTTTATTCCTTGTTCATGAATTAAATCTAGCCTTTGAACTGAACATTTTTTAATAAGATAATGATACTTGAAGTATTTGCAAATGAGTATTATATTAAAGTTTATTAGGTAATTACTCGCGGGACTAGAGTCGTAGCTCTCGTTTATTTCAGATGTGAGCGAGATGAGTATATAAGTCATCTCTCTCCGACCTGCGAGAGAAAAGTAACTCTAGTATTTAATTAATCAGGAACGTTGAGTTATGAAAATGCAATTAGTTCCTGTTGTATATATTCTAGGCGAGATTAAAAAGAAAATGAAGGCTTAAAATTTTTACAGAAGAGTTTTCGAAAAGTTTATAATTGTATGAAATTGTTTTTCGCTATGGTTCTCGAAAGAAGTAATTTTCTTTCTTTTTATTACTGGACGGTTTTTGTAACTTTAGTATATTGCTTCGTAAATTTATATTATTAGAATTAAGTATAAATATGATTTTATTAGAATTATATGTAATAATTCTAAGTTGTCTTTAACCTATTTTAAGTTAGCGATGTTAATTTTATTATTACTGCTTAACGGTATAGTGCATCGTATTTTATGTACTAGTAAAATTTTTCATCAATATAGTTGAACCCGTTTTAGATATTAATCAGGACAAACAATGTCTATTTAAATTTTATTTATATGTATATATTATAGCGATATACAAAATGATGTGAATGTTTTTTTATTCAATACGATTCTGCATTTTTCCTAGTATCTGTTTTACGAGTTTAAAAAATATCGATATGCTATTAATATTATAATCAAAAACGTGCGAATGTATGAATGTTGTGTTACTCTTTCTCGCAAAAACCAAATAATGGATATAGGTACAACTTTGCAGTTATATAAGCTGAGCCAAGCTGTAGTTCGGCCACTTTGGTACCCTTGAGCTTGTTACCATGCGGGTGAGTGCCTCTTCAGGTCAATAACAGAATCAGTTCGAAAAAAAAGAATTCACAAGTGGCTTCTAGTAATCGCTATTCTTAGTATTTTTAATTAGCCAGATATGGAGATTAGTAAACCAAAATTTATTGATGGAGGGTTGATGTTAGGCAGGCGGCCGATCGTAAAAATAAAGCCAAATCATATACCACAACATGAGAAACATGTTGTACCGACACTACTTATGTGGGATAAGGGTAAGAAGAAGAAGAAGAAGAAGTAAACTAAAATTTATATCATAACTGAATCATATTTAAAAAAAAAACATTAATTATATATTGTACAATAATTTGTACAGTCTTTTCCCCTGCGATCTATACTATGTGCACTAGGTAGTTAGTATTTTATAACATGAGTTGTATAATTAAAGGATGTGACCTGAGAAACATAAGTGTGTGTCTTAAAATACGAGCGCTTATCAGCCATTTTCGTACTCCTTTGACCTCATAAACCTCTCCTTTTCCAATTACCTTTGCTCTTATGTGCGCACCTCTACAGATACTTTTACCAACAATAATTAAGAACACAATTTTAAACAGTGAATTTAGCATTTACTAAACTTTCACAAGCTGAAAACTGATGAGTAATTGTGCATTTCTAACATACGGTAAGCATTATTGATACATAATTGGAATTATTGAATAATTTAAAATCATTATATATTTTTCGATATTTATATTGTACTAACTGACCCGCGCAATTTCATCTGCGCCAAATCAGTTATTTCCGGTTCGAATTTTATTGTCAAACGCGAAAAATGTTAAAAAAACGCCTAGAACTCGATTGTAGCGACACCTACCGTGCCCAGTTGTAAATTCAAACTATCCTTTATAGATTGGCAAGAAATGTTTTCCTGATATCCCCAGGGTTGCTTCTTTGACCCTCATCTCCGCGCCCCATTTACTATCCTCGCAACAACGCAATAATTTTACCGGCTTATAGTTTCTATGTTATTATGTTCTAACCAACTCCATCAATTAACATGCTGTAAAAAGTAAACTTTATCTCCATGAAATTTTCATTTTGATTTAGCTATCTGTTTTAATAAGAACTTGTAAAGTATATATGAAACCTGTATCTAATAAGTTTAGTAATTGTACTATTTATTTTCTTTTCTCACATAAAAACAATCTCTTTGGTTGAGATCTTAAGGTTAGATATATGGTGTCTGGTATTTTTTGTAAAGCTATCAGTAATGAATTTGTCTGTGGATTTTATTCCTTTACTATAAATCATTTCAGCAACGCACGCCATAATATAGAATTTTGTTAATTTTAATTACATTTATTGTAATTAATTATTGAAAATGCATAATTACTAAAATAAAAAAGTAGTCTAATGTACCTTTCTAACAGTGAAATAATTTTTAAAATCGGATCCGAAGTACCAGAGATTACCCCAAACATCCAAACTCACAAACTTAGGTGGCAAACGAATAGGTGGGTCACCTGCTGTTAAGTGATCACCACCATCCATACACACTAATAACCCCAGAGGAGTCGCAAGTGCGTTGCCATCTTTCGGAGGGAAGGGTTAGGGGAGGGAAAGGGAGAGGAGAGAGGAGAGGGGAGGGGAGATGGGTCTCCGGCGCTCTCACTGACCGAACGAAACGCAACAATGCAAGCACTGTTACTTCACGTCGGTTTTCTATGAGAGGGTGGTACTACCCCGGGCGAGCCGACCCATTCATGCTGAAACCAATAATAGTTTCAGCGTGGCTCTACCACCATATAACTTCAACTTTAACTTTTTAATATTGGAGTTTCATAGATACGAATTCTACCAGTGTAAAGTCAGTCATGGGAGAGTCACTGTATAATTTTTTTATTATGTAAGTATATTTATTATTTAAGTTCTTTCGGATTCGGCTACTGAAATACACAAAGACAAACACAATACTTACCGATATTATGCCTTAAGTAAATAATAATATATCTACATAATAATTACTGTTAGTTATTATGTTATGTTAAAGTTTGATTTTATTAAAACATATAAAATAGCCAGAGTATTAACAAAAGGAGAAAATACACACATTTGTGCTTTTGTTAAAATCAGACGAACGTAGTATATTGTTAAGTAAAATATATTATAATACAATACTAAATTGGGCCAATTAAAAAAAAATGTGTTCTAGAGTGCCTTCATCCAACCCACATTCACATATAGAGACGTTCCTAATTCTGAGCTCTGCGAGATAGATTGGAGAGCACAATCCCTACAGACAGATCCTCAATTTACAGATAGTAGACGCAGCAAGTTTGTAACAGTCACGAAACTTATAAAGCCATGGCTTACCCGGAATGTTATCCTTACCTGGACCTTGCAGCGACGCTTTCACGAAACCTCGACCGGTCGCGCGACTCGTGAAGTGTAATCCTTGATATCTGCTGGGTTATTTCCGACTGTACGCGTGCTGCAATCAGTTGGTCGATCCTGTCGAGGAGAGTGTCAAAATTAGCGCCCTGAATAGCTAACGCCTGGTTTTGAGCTTACGCGCGAAAACAATTAGCGGTAACAGAATCAATGGCACATGTGTCGCGCCGCACTCGGTTCGATGGGCACTCGCCGACTGCGGACCGACGGCTGCCTCGCTGCCTCCCTGCCTCGCGCGCGCTCCTCCTCCCTCCGGTATATTGAGACGCGCGCGCGCGCAGTGTACGCTGCACGCTACATACATATATAAGGTATCACATTATCATATAAATAAATATATTATTGCAATCATACGGGTACATAAATTGCCGTTTGTACTTTGCCGGAAGTCGCGAAATTAAACAAAAATTAAAACAGCGTAAGCCATTTTTACATAAATTCCTAAACAATAACATTGATACAAATGGAATTTAATAATTATGATAACTGGGGACTTTACTTTAGAAAAAATCGAACTATATTGAATAGTTTGTAAGCAACTTAGAGAATCAAGAATTATTTATTACCTCTTTATAATATTAGTGTAGATAAAAACGATATACATACTGGGTTGTTTTTTTTTTATAGTAGCACGGCAAAATGACTGCACTGTGCCTGATGGTAAGCACAGTACAATCCAAAAACAATGGCGACCACCGAGTGACACACTATCCATCGCTGGTCGCCACTGTCATGCCGGCCTGCGAAATGCTGGATATGCACAGGCTGATCCCGAAACGCGACCCGCAGAAGCGAATCACTATGACGGGCTTTTTCGCCATATACATGGTGGTTGCGACCCAGTCGGGTTGTAAAACCCTACCACCCCGCTTTCGCCATTGCCTCGTTCGTTATTCAGCAGGGTGCACCACGTGCAGGTGAGGTTGGCTTGAGTGTCTCAAGTGTTAGATGTTATTCGACACCCCTTACACCCCAAATCACCCCAAATCAGTTATTACATATTGAATTAAAATTATGATATTTGCATGGTGCCATATTATGACATATCTATAACAGTCGGTCCTACAGTTTTCTGTCAACAAACTCATTCAAAGCGCCATCTGTTCGAGACCGATGAAACTTACAATTAATAACAACAACGAACATTGACAATCATTTAATCTGTAATTAAAAAATATTGAGGTCATTAATCGTAATGTAAATGACCCTATCTCTCAAACTGGACCAAATTATACATAATTGCCATCTTTCATGAATATCAGTTGAGTAGTTCCAAAGGTAATCGTGGACAAAGATCATGACACTGGATTATTATATATCAAGTTGATGATATTCTAGTAAATAATCAACATTATCGATTTCTCAATATATAACAACAAAGGATAAGTCAGCTGGAGATGTTGTCGAGAATAGGCCCACCCCTGCGCATAAACTTTAACTCCATACTAAAAAGAACTTATAATCAATTTTAGAGCTCCAATCATTCCTATCGATTGCTTATATTATAACACAATTTTGTAAAACTATATGTTAATGTATTTTTTTTATTTCAGGTAAGTTTACGCGGTCCTTATTTCCATCGCGTAAGTAAATTATATATATATAAAAGATTTGTAATATCACTTGGTAATTAAAAATTATAATATACACTCACGGAGCATAATTAAATTCGGAGCAATGAGTTTTAAGACTAGAAGCATACATTAGCCCTGAGAAAACATACTTCATTCTGAAACATATCTCGATTATATAATTGTAATGTAGTGTCTTTGTTAATATTTGTTTAGTTTGCCTTAAAATAATTCCTTAAACTAAGATAGAAATCTTAATAACCCAATTTCCTTGTAACTAATATTTAAAATCGCAACATAAAAAATTAAGTAATAGAATAGACGAATTTCTTAAGTAAGTAGCAAGCTCAGCGGCAGTGTCTAATAGCTACGAACGACATGTATTTAATCTGTCGCACTCCCTGGCCCGGCGCCAGACCTTGGCACTAGGACGAATTTTACACTAAATTTAAGTTACTACCTAAAGTGTAAACGTATACAGCTGACCTTGGAAAATTATGTAGGTCAGGAAAATACTACAAAGTGCTGTCATTATTTTAATGAATCGCGGGAAAAACACACGGAATTGAAATTAATTGTTAAAATAGTATAATGAAGTAGAGTCTCTTTTAACGAATTTATTCTGAAACGATAAAGGCTCAGTGATTTGAATCCTTATGAATAAATCAGAGCTTTCAGTGAAAAAAACATCGTTACAGCATGGTTGTAGCGTCTATTTTAAACCTGCTAGGTTAACTATCATCCTCAAGTACAAATTCTACCCCCAAACACTTGTAGATGTGTCCCAATAGGTGTACTTAAGTGCCAGTCCTACTAGGTTTAGCGTTTTTACCATCTTAAACCATGTCATTAACATCAGCTGAGATTGTTGTCAAATGCTTCATTTTCTTGAGACTGGTCTTGTAATTTTATGGGAATTGCATCTTGTATATCGATTAATTATAGTATTTTGATTGTAATTTTAAATTATGTCAATTAACACATTTTGTAATTACTATTTGTTCCCTATAATTGTAAAGCCTCGTCAACATCGGTTCAGCCCTTTTCAAAATAAGCCCGGACTTTGATAAGTCCTTTCTATGTTATTTATAGCTATAAATTAATGACGACATCATCGTAACCTACAAATCTAAAATCTGCACAAGGAAATACGACTCGATAAACCCCAAATTCTTGTGAACGATTTAAAACACTGTGTAGGATTTAAGCGGCATAGCGGCATATACTATTTTATGAAGTTTATAGGATTTTTTAAATATACGATTTAAATTTATACTTATGTACTTTATTTATTTACATTTAGTACCTATATTTAATTTTTAATCTTATTTTGAGAGATATTTTAATGCGAAATCAATTTTCAATGCTATTATATTATACTCCTTACCTCTTTAAAGAAAAATAGGAATGAGAATATAAGATAGGATAATTATAATACAAAGTATATTGAATATATATTGATATTATTGTACAAATATATTGATTGTCCAAATAATATTTTTTCGTAGTTCAACCTTAAACTGTCAAACTTTCAACAACTATATGGTTAAGCTTACATAAGATTAATTATCGTAGAGCGCTTATTAGCTATCTCACTAATTAACTATAAATTTGGATACCAAGAAAAAAACGTATTAAAAAATAGTTCCAGTAATCTAATCTTTTTTTTATCGTGGGGAAATCCCTTATGGATACGCCAACCTCTCGGGGGTTATGTCAGACTCGCACGGATTAAAACCTCACGGTGTACGTCTTCCGCTATAGTTGGGGCGGCACGAGATCTCTATAGACTTCATTGTGGCGCCCCAGTGGTTGGCCCAGCAGGAAAAGCACCGTCGCTGGGCCCCGTCTTGTTGGGAGACAGCCGTGTACACACCGGCCGTCTCCTCCGTCCGCCGGACCTGTGCAACGGGAAGATGGGCCCCCCCGACCCACTTTCCCTGGTCCAGTTACAGTGGGAGTAGGCGGTCAAACTGACGCCTCCTCCTGCCCGTCCTCCGTTGGCGAAGACGATGTAATCTCCACTAATCTATGCTAACTATATATAACGCTCAAGAAATTGTTTGTTTATCTAAACGCACCAACTCTGTAACCATCAGTTAGATTTGTAAAATTCTCTTTACATTTTACATCTATTTATCGAAGACACATATAGGAAACTACTAATATGCAATGACTCTTAGAAGCGGAGTAATTACAATGCAAAATTAAGGTCAGAATTTAGCTCGCAGCGGTGTAACAGACCCCGGGGTTATTTTGATCTCCCGAGGAAAAAAGCCGAAATGTGAATAACTATGTTATTGTGGTTTTAAAATGAGTAGTCGACTCCCCGCGCAACAACCATCCTTTATACAATATAATTTACCAGCGGTATAAAGTACTTCAACATTTATACAATTAGATACTAGTGTTAAATAATTTCCAAAACTAACTGCTAACTACGTGCATCACCTAGTATCTAATATAAAAATTGTATTAAACAAAAAAGCCTCCGATGAAAAGGCGTTACAATATTACTTTACGTATGTGTGCGTTGTCTTGCTATTTATTTTGTCAAAATATCATGTGGGTAACATATCTACAGCTTTTTAGTTATTATATCATTACCGTCTATATGTTAATAAACCATTAATGAACCGCTTTGCTGCATCATGCTCGGGATCCTACTTTATCCCATTAATAATATTATAAACAAGAAAGTTTGTCACGGTGGGTGGTTGTTTGTAACTCTTTCATGCAAAAACTGATTTTGATGAAACTTTACAGCTCGGGTCGGCAACCTTTTCTTATACAAGTTCTTCTTAAGGCCCACAAGCGTTATGAGGATATTGATCCTGGTCATAATTTAACTAATGAACACATTTATATTAAATAAAACTAATTTTAATAAACACATTTAATATAACTAGTGGTGCGCCTAGTGGTCGACATTCGACCATAGTTCATTGATTTTTTAAAGGGATAAATATTATAATAATAGTTGTATGTTATAATATCATTGTTGAATGTAGAATGAAAAAGGGTAATTGGAACGTAAGAGTAAAATAATACATACAGTCGAGCATAGCAACCTCCTTCACAACCTTTTTTGAAGTCCTTTATTGACAGATGTCAAAATGTCTTTTTTATTTACATGTGTGTATATGTTGTGTAAAATTGAAGCAGTAGTGTGAGTAATGCATATTTTAATTAATTTAATGTACTTCTAATGCATTTTATATAAAATAAATAGCTTTCTGCACTTCTCCTCCATATAAACTTTAACTATGCCAAATTTCACGTTCATCCGTTCGCGCATTTCTCTCAAAAAGGGATACAAAGTTTAGGCTTCACGTATTAATATATAGATAAGTACAAAATTAAAAAAGACTGACAATGTTAATGCGATTTAGTCGGAAAGCGTTTAAGACTTTAGCATATTTTCTTAAATGAGAAATAAATAGAAAAAAATAGAAATTAGATCAATTATATAGTAAATTATGAGAATAAAACTCATTCTGTCGCAATATTTTCTCTAAACCATATAATGAATATACTCAGTTTTACATACTGATAACACAAAAATCAACTAGAACTCGCAGCTTCTCTGTTCAATAGTTCAAGAGCTTACTATCGCTGCACAATGTTTATACATCAACCAAATATATTTAAAAATATATACGATAATATGTTAAAAATTTACATAAAAACTTTTTATGAAACGCAATTTACTCGAGGTTTTCGGCCGGATATCCGCTCGCTGACGAGGATGACGGCGCGGCCCTTAATTATGCATGTAGCAACCCTTTTTCATATCACGTCACATGTTTTCATTAGTTATAATACGTGACACGGCGCTAAAAGGCCTGTCAGCTCGGCAAAAAAACATATTGTCTTCGATTTGGGTATTTTCTGCAGAACTATACTGATGGAAACGTTTTTAATTATATTTATTTATCTAATTGTGAATTACAGTATCAACAAATTGAGTTTAAAGCACGATTGTTGCGTAGGGAGCCGACCGCACGACCGGGCCGCGCGGCCTGGTACCTCGCTTATATAGGCATTCACTCTCAGTATATAGTATCTTATCTATGGGCATGCACCATTCAACGCTTTTAAGTTATAATTGGTTCTAACTCACCCTCGCACCCCGACATCCTGAACCTCGGGGTCACGGCCTGACCGCATTACGTTTCATTTTCGTTTAGCCGATTAGCGCCGTGCATGTTAATATGATCATGGCTATCACGTGCATTATTTTATTATAATAAATCGATTCATGTTTACATTTTTTTATTTAACAACTCATTTAGATATGAGGACGAATACGAACAATATGATCTAAAATGACTTGGTGTGGCTAATTAAGCTTTTATTAATATTGGAACCAAGTACAAGTGATTTTGTTGAGTTAGAACTGACGACGAGTTTTGTAAATGTAAAAAGAAAATCTGTTGTCAATGGGTTAACGTATATTGTGTTAACGTATATATATATATATATACTTTTTTACTAGATCTGCTCCATTCCTTAGGATCGTAGCATGACGATAAACACTTTATAACTTTCTTTAATAATCAGGCTATAAATTGCTACAAGCGTATTCAAGCAAAAAAAAAGAAAGAAAAAACATAAGCTTTTAAATTTTAAATAATTTATTAAAAACATTTAAGCACACAAGACAGATACGATACGACAGATACAGACGAGTAGACATGTGGTATTGTATGGTATTTATTTCGTTTATCTATCTCCAGCCCCGTTTTCTAAATAAATAAATTATGTAACTACGTACATATTTATAAATGTAGTCTGCTATTTATTTATTAAAATGTATTCACTATTATAAGCATTGTCATTACTATATATAGATTGTTGTAATGCAAATGGCAATGGCAGACGTTATTGCGATTACAAATCCAAACAAAACCTGGGAACGAAGTTTTAAAAAGCAATTTAAAGTTTTTTTCCTAATCGACAGATTTCGTTACGCTGTGAACTAGTTCTTGTAAGGAATTTGCAATATTCGAATGTAGTCAGAAATGTGAATTCGAACTGCATACATTTCCTTATCACATACAAAGAAAGACATTTTAACAGTCGTGGCACGAATCCAAGCGCTACAGCCTGGGACAGAATTTTCCGGTGAATCCAAGGATCCGTTGGCAACTGCCATTGTTGGGAGTTAAACTAAATAAGAAGAGTATAAAAAAAACTTTAAAATGTATTTCTTATTTCGTGGCCATATAAGAAAAGTAGTGTAAGATAACATTTATGCCCACTTTATGAAACTCAAGAGGTTTTTTATATAAAGTCACACTTTATAAAACACAAATTTTTCGGCTATCTAAGTTTATGCTTCGACTTTTAAAAACAAAGTAATAAAATTACCACACAAAGTATAGATAAAAAGTACGTGAGAACGCAACAATAGTGCGGATGGTCCGTGTGGCGCTTCGAGGTTATTGGAGGCCTAGAACGGGTATCCTACCCAGTGAGAACTGAGCATTACTGAGAAAGACGGAACCTATATCGACGAAGTACCATAGCGCCAGGTTTCAATGCATTAATCAAGTTTTATACTATACGACATTTTTGGACCTTTTTATTGGTTGTTGTTATAAAAAAGCATTTCAAACAATAAAATAAAAATCATAATATATTTTTAAATCACCAAAAACTTAAATGACAATTATTAATTTCATTCTTAGAAATGTTACTATAGCTATTTGCTTTTATAACTAGACAAAGTATAGTGTGGCGGTAGGGTTTTCTTAGGTCCGCCTGGCTAGCTACAACTGCTGTTCCGGTACCTGCACTTGAGAGTTAGTAGCTCCCTGTAGCTTTTAGCGTGTTTACCACCATAGACCACATTGTCACCTAATATCAGATGAGATTGCGGTACCAAACTCTGAAACCTGTAAAATATTAAAACGTCGTGCTATCAAATGCGGGGAGCATTTCAAACAATAAAATAAAAATCATAATATATTTTTAAATCACCAAAAACTTAAATGACAATTATTAATTTCATTCTTAGAAATGTTACTATAGCTATTTGCTTTTATAACTAGACAAAGTATAGTGTGGCGGTAGGGTTTTCTTAGGTCCGCCTGGCTAGCTACAACTGCTGTTCCGGTACCTGCACTTGAGAGTTAGTAGCTCCCTGTAGCTTTTAGCGTGTTTACCACCATAGACCACATTGTCACCTAATATCAGATGAGATTGTGGTACCAAACTCTGAAACCTGTAAAGTATTAAAACGTCGTAGTATCAAATGTTTCCCAAAATTATAAAAAGAAATTTAAAATTTTACTCGATTGAGAACACAGATGACGTTAAAAAAATTACAACATAAAAATATCAAACATTTAAGACATTTATAACTAAGAACGTAGTACAAAGAATAAGTAAACAGATGAGGTTAAAACAAATCTGACCGTACGTACCATACAAGAAGATTTCACTATCAGCCACGTATACAAGAAGATTTCACTACCAACCACGTTATTAGATGTTTCACAAAAAATAAAAATGATTATCTTTATGATTTCTTCTACGCAAACCCTTTTACCGTGCAATTTATTCGTTCAATCTAGTCTGAACGAATATATACGCCTGCAGACTAGGTACAGACGTAGCTACTTTATGCTAACTCGAAAGCCTTTTTTAGATAACTGGATTTGCCACGCAATTGTAAATCTGGAGGTTTAGACCTCCACACTTATACGCTTTATTCGCTTCGCACGAGCGCTTTTTCAACGCGCGTAAGCATTCTTATCCAAAGGGCAAACGATCGCGTAGGAGTATTTTATACTTATATTTTTCTCATATTTCAACGTATGTTTTAGAATCACCCGTGCTGACATTATAAGCAGAAATATATTGGTTATGAGGTTCTTTCAATCTCATAAGGCACCAAAAAATAAACGCAAGTATGCAGTGAAAGTAAATTGGTGGTAGAATTCCTTTTGTGTAGATCTTGAAGCGATGATGACTTAGTTGATAGTGTGATTAGACTCGATGGACGTAGGTTCGAATCCTTACAACTAAGTCGGAACTTCCGGTGAAGGAAAACATCGTAATGAAACTATAGCCTGGTGGTAGGTTATTTTCCAAGTCCGCCTGACTACCTACATCTCCCAAGTTGAAAATCTGTCACCAAGCACCTTTTAGCATATTCCGGCAGCTCCACTTCAGAAGCAGCTCCTCTAAGTAAGTAGGATTGTCTTCAAATGTTAAAACCTATAAAATATTTTTAAAAACACCATATAACAAGTATAAAACTAGTCATAATGGAAATCTTAAGTTTGTCGCAGTGTAAAACCAGTAGAAAAGAGGGGTGAAAGATCAGCCAATATTCAGCAGCGGAGAGGTTTGTAAGCCAGCATGAGATGGCGGCCACGATGAATTTTTTATATCCCGTTCTTTATTATTGTTTGTAATATAGTTACCATTAGGTATAGCGCCTTCACTATATCGTTCTACCATAAATCCCAAAAAAAGGTAAGCGAAATACATTCAAAATAAACGTGTCACGGCGAAGCTGCGACAATAAATAATGTTTCATAATAATTTATCTGACAGTTAATCTGAAACGAGAACGGCGCCGCGGGGAGACGTCTGTTCATGAATACGAAATTACAGTGGAATCAGAGTTGGGCTGTTTGCTTTTTGCGTAGCGCTCGCGGCGACCACAATTATTCAGTATCGCTTACTTTATTATATAGGGATTATTAATTAATCTGCATTGGTTTTCTTACGACGTTTTTGAAACGGAATAAAAAACCAATTATTTTATATTTCGCATATAATTTGGTATGGAGAAAAACGTATTTCCGTCATAACAAAAAAACGAAACATTCCCATAATAATTTGCAAATGATAATAGTTACTTGACCAATATTCTTTATTTTCAATAATCCAGCTTCTAATGTCTGATCGTTTGTTACTTTATGACTTCTGTAGGGTGCTTAGGGAGGGAGGGAGTGTTGTTAACTCTTCAACTTGCAGAAACAATAAAACCAATAAGCCAAGTTTCAGGCTCTATAACTAACGTATTGCGACGATCGAAACAAGTAAATGTTACTTGCAAATATATATATATATCTCTCAACCTTTTTGTAAAGCAAGTAATATTAGATAGAATTTATACTCTAAATATTACAGAAGATTCAAAATGCCATCTGTTTTTCTTTTGGCGAACTATTTTAGCTTAGAATAGCTTAAAGTACAAAACACTGCTATCTACTAAGTTATTGCTGAATAATTTTTATAGTCAATTATCAACTATAAATAATGACAATTATTTCGGTAAGTACATAATGTTTTTTTAAGTTTTTCCTACATTGCTTGGAGGAACCACCTTAATCATATTTTTTTGTTGTTTAAATAGTCATATTTTTCGATTAAAGAAATAAGGTATTTTCGCAAATCTCAACAAAGTGCTTGCTTTTATTAACTAGCATAGATAGTAGTAGTCAAAATTAATAGATTACATATAGCAAAGAAGGCTTTCGTCTTGCGATGCCGGTATTTATTATGGAAAGCAGCAGCACTTAAACCGCTGCATTGTTTGGACATTTCTACTCAACACTAGAATTACGGTACTTTATTATTAGTCGTATAATTATTATTACGGGGTACAATAACCACTTAACATCATATGGACTCCATTTACTGTTACTACATCATACTTTTACCACATTAATTCTGTTTCTATCAATTCTAACGATTTTCTTTTAGCTTGCAATATTTTGGAATCAACCGGTTTATAAACAGCTAAAAAACAGCGACCACCCCACGATTTTAGATGCCATAATGATCACCGTTATATTTAGATTACACTCAGCTTACCATTTTAGAAAAATGACGTAATTTTATCATTTTATGATAAATAAAATTGACCATTTCACTAGAAAAATCACACAATTCATATTATTAAACCTTTCCATTCGTAATTTCGTTCGTGTGAGTAAATTTACATATATCCAATCTAAATCGTCTGGAAGCGAGAGAATAAAGGACGCTCGAATTTTAAAAATATTCAATAGGAATCAGAAATTGAAGTGATATTTGAGCAACGGGTTTTTTAACTTTGCTATAGATTGCGGTAAACCGTTCGAATAGTTAATTAAAGTCGTGATGAAATTATAGCGTGATGTTAAGCTAGGACATTTAGGTGTGTTTTTTTATACTTTATAGGATTTAGCGTTTCAGCACAATCTCATGTGATGGTGAACGACGATGTGCTCTAAGATTGTACACGCTAAGGCTTCAACAGGTGCTTGGTGACAGATTTTCTACGTAAAGGCGGTAGCTATCCAATCACACATAGGAATACCTCTATCACCATGCTATGATTTCATCACGTTGTTTTACTTCACTGAAAGCTCCGACTCAGTTGCTAAAATTCCAACCTACATCCACCGACGCGGTATTCGAATACGTTATCAATTAAGCCATCATCACTTGCCGACAGAATGTACTAAAATCAGTACTGAAAGACGTTTTCTAATGATTTTATATGTCAAAATTGTAGTAATTGTCACAGCGTCTTGGTAGAAGCTTGTTAGGTAGATGCGAAAATGTTGTATGGCCTGATACTTATCATAAAACAGACGCTTCTGATGGGATCCAAAAAAGAGCACTGATACTGATATATTTATTTGAATAGACTTCTTGTTGAGTTTTTACTATGGCAAAACATCCCCGGACACGCTCCCAGACGTCAGTTGTTTTAAAAACTATAAGGATTGTTGATGGCCAAAGCATTCGCGCGTGCATAGTGATTATAAAGTGTACCAGTTGTTTTGGATTATTGCTAAGGCAAATCCAGGTCCCCGGGGCGAGAACCGAAGCTGAACCCGCTGTTGATGCCACAGATATTTAAAATAGAAACTGAGCCATCAAACCATAGGGTCCTGTACCCTAAAAATAGCGTGTTCCAGTAATGACATTTGAGAAACAATTCCGAAAGATTTAATATGATACCAAGTTAAGCCACATCGACACTAGACATTAGATAAGATTGTAGTTAAATGTTAAATAGGTAACGAGACAAAAAAAAGGGTAATATTGTATCCGAACCCAATAAATTAAAAAAAAAATTGCGATTAAATACAAGAGATAAGAGCGAGACGTCTGCTCTCTAGAACAAACTAATAAATAATGAGGGCACGCTTTGATATATTTTCATATTATAGCCACTAACCGGCACGTTTTCATTCTACCCACGTTATAACAATTCTTTACTATTTATACATTGGTTTATATCGCGTACTGTTATAATTTCTAGATAAAATTCTATTTTTTTTATCGATTTGACTTTCTAATCTAAGGTGTACATGAAACCCATTTTAAGATATTGCAGAAAATCATGTAGGTATAGGACACTACACTTGTCGTCTAGTTATATTAATAATAACTCGATATTAAACGTTCCCGCTAACGACTCGCACACTAAAATGCTTTTGAGATTAGTGACACCATGATTTTGTCATTATAAAAGATTTTTTTTTCCTTATCACATCTATCTATTCTGCCCTAAATATGCTATGAATGCAATATGATATTCAAGAAACAATAAAAAAATATAACGCCACTATAGTCTCTGACAATCTGTCATCAGATGAAAAATTGTTAAAAAATCAAGTTTTATATCTACACAGATTTTAATTAGTCAATAAAATTGTAAAATATAATTATGGTCATAAAATTAATAAATAATCCTGTCGAGTCTCAGCGTAATGGTCACCCCACACCCGCACTATGAAACTGTTACCAACGACGGGCGGCGGGAAAGCGCCCGCAATGCGGATCCCAGAGTGGCTCCGCACTCCTGCAGGAACTCACGCGGTAAATTTACCTCTTTACTTAGTATTTTTATTCATAGCTATTTGTACAAATCTTGCAGAGTAAACCATCCCAAACGACTTCGTATGGCGTTGAAATAATATGTACACGTGCTGGAAACCGCAACCTATTTGTTATTTTTGCTCTTGATGTGCACATATATTCTTATAAAAAGCATATTATATATTGTTTTTTTTTTGTTTTGGTTATTTACATATTTTTCGTCTTTGTAAGTTTTAAGTAACGTATTCAAGACAAGCGAAATAAGTTCTAAGTATCAAGAGTCGGTTATTTATACCTTCTTCGAATTAAAGAATAAAATATAATTGAAAAAGTCAAATTCAGGCTTTTAATAAAAAATACTATAAACTACGTAAAGTATAGTTTTAATGAAGTATTTTATTTTCAAAATACTGCCATCTGTTAAATTTTTAGTGAAGTACTTTATTTTCAAAATACTGCAATCTGTTAAATTTTTAATGAAGTATTTTTATAAGCGATTTAGAAAAAAATTACACAGAAATCATGGTACTATATTTTTGTAAGTATACCATGTGTTATATTTACTCCAAGTAATAAATTTAATTCATAATGGAAGAGTTGACCTGAAAGATGGAATTTCATAAAATTAGAAGTAGCGAGTATGTAGTAAATTAAAATTTGGGTATTTTTTTAAATTTCATATACAGCTCGTTTTTGAGTTTGCACAAACCTATCGCTTTTATTATACCTGTAAAGCAAGATAGTTTGCATCTGATAGGATAATATATATATTATATTATATATATAATAGATATTTTTCTAGATTCGTTACTACATTTGCTTTAGTTTGAAAACGCTCTCCTATTTTATAAAACTTATTTCTTGAAGTGCAAATTGTGTTCAAAAGATGAAGCCGTGCAGCAACTATAAACTTATTAAAAGTGCCAAAGTTATTTAAGTTAAATTAAGATAAACATTACAGAGATGCAATCTTAAATATTGGAAAACTATGCAACAAAAGCAAAGACGTGAGTTTAAAACAATTCCATATACTTTTCCTTATATTTTTCACTACAGAAATAACATTAAAATATAATGGATAAAACTCTTTATGTAATCACACTTACTCTTATCTTTGCAATGAGATTTAAGTTATTTTTATTATTAACTTCTCGTACTGAATCCAATTTAAGATAAAAGCTAAGGTGCGTGGGCAGATAATAATGTCCCCGAAGGTGTAATCTCATTTGTCTAAAAAACCTACTTCAGATCTTATTCGTTTTAGGAAAAAAAGATACAATTTAGAATTTAAAGACTGCTTATATATTTTGCAAAATTATAGATAAAATGTTAGATGTAGTTGTATAATAATTAAATATACAAATCAGATAATTTGCAAAATATTTGTCTGCTTAACAATCATGTATAACAATATTTTACCCCTGTTCACTTGTGTTTTTTTCTTGTGTTTCCATAGAGCATAAAAAGTATCAGATTTGAATGAGATCGGTTTTAATTTTGAGTTTTGTAAAATAAGGAACAAATGTTAGTAAAGTACTATGTGTTTCAAATAACAACATATTTATCACACCACCATCTTACTTCGCATTACGCTTGCAGCTCTAGTAAGAACCATGCGTTAAAAAAAAACAACACTCATGACAAGTCTCGTATCCTGCCATAATAAAAAAAAATAACATCAAGGCTTGTTTTTTTTTCTCAGTGTTATTATTACCTAGTGGGAATCCTCATCCTATATTATCCTATATCATCCTATATTATATTAATAAACATAATTGGTCTTTGTCATCTTATTTATATTAAATTTATTTTATTTATTTATTTAAATTTTAATAATTTTATTCACACATATTCAAATATACAAATATATTTAGGTTTAACACTTAATAAAAAAAGACCCATGTAAAATTGGCGCAGATGCTATTATCTTCTCGCCTGAAACACATAGTATGTAAATATTTATTAAAAAAATAGAGCAGAAGCTAAAAAAATGTCGACCTCGAAGTCATATATATAATTCAGTTTTCTGTACTCAATAAAAGGCACGGGAGTCATCCTATTTGTAGTTTACCGGTCTGAGCCTAAATTAAGTACACCCTTGTATATCAAATTGATTCTAGCACAAAGCGTACACCAAATCTGACATTAAACAAACGCACTATGTTTTCCTGTACGTATATAACCCCAACGGAAATAAAAAACGAGTTCTGCCTTTTATTATTTGAATTATCGTTAAAGTAAAACCTTTACAGCCTGCGAAATAAGCTTGAAATATCTCAAGAGGTCGGGTGAAGAGAAATGTTTGAGTTTTGTTAATCCCTCGAGACGCGATCCGACGCTCACGTCGTGTCGCACCTACAACTTTAAATTATATGCTTTACAAACAAGGCCGTAATTTAAAACTAATTTATTTTGGAATATATTACCTACATAGTGCCCTATATTGCAGTAAAATTTTGAACAAACGAGTACTATGAAGGACATGAAAGTAGTCTTTATCTCCTCTATGCTTTTCGGTATCAGCCATAATATAGTGGTAGCAAATCTGTACAATCTCCTTACCGCTCCGCTTAGTTACTGAATACATATCAGTCGATCGTGCGTCTATTAGTGTTGCAACAGAATGGAATACAATTACCGTGTCATACCACTCAGCATCTCCGTAAACTAAAATAAAAGTACTTTATACAATTTAGGCCCTAAGAAGGTACTTATGAACATCAACACCACCACCGGTTCGAAAAATAACCCTGTCATCGAGAAGAACCGGCAAGAACCTCGGTCTTGTTTATCTTTTTAACATATATATGTAATATTTAGAACACATTGCACGTCACAATCATTTTTAGCGAATGCACAGAGAGGAGTCAATTCCACACATCACCATCGTTCACATATTGATCCACTCTATAATTATCTTTTGACACCAAAACCTCTAAGCATGGCGCTTAAATTTACAGTCCGGCAAGTCGATAATTTGCTTTGGGACTTTGTTGTAAAACATAACACTATTATTTAAAAAACCGTTACTGGTTTTACTGAGTCTGATACATGGGACGACCAGTTTGTCGTATTTAGAGTCTTTTACGAAATCCAACTTTTCAAAGTTTTTGCGGGTATGAATTAAACTATTAAGAATATATTGGGACTGTAGAGTTAAGATAAGTACCTTGTGGACACCAGTAAATAGAGAGAACATTCTCACAGTACTGCTACAATGTTCTAATTTTTCAACAGAGAACACCATAAGTAGTTAATGCCAGCTTGAGGATCTTGAAAAGTTATTTGAGACTTATCGTCACTACAAAAAGAAACTAACAATATAAATAAAACACGACGTAGAGCCATTAGGAAAGCGGAACTGGCACGAGCTTTGAACTCTATTAAAGTTTTTCGATTAAATTCGTTCGACCCTTCCACACGTACATCAATCTACGTTGGGTTACGATCTTCTCATGTGTGTTATGTCAACAGAAAGTTGTGATATAAGTACACGGACATATTGACTAGGCAATTGAGTGTACGGTGTTATCATTCTGTTTATTTCATATTGATACAGAAATCAAAAGTATACGACGCTATTTTTTTATGGAATCTAATATTAAAGCGCAATATTTAAATTATAATTGCTATTTATTTTTGTTTTATTTAGCAAATCAACATAAATATTACACATACATAAAATAACATATAGTCAATTACAACACAAAATTTCAGCGTAATCGATTCGATCACAGGCATGACATAACAAACAAATTCTAATTACGTACTGTACAGACAGATTCAATTTATCATGTACAAGTACATACAATCATACTTCACATTTAAGCAAGGACTTCTTGTATGTTCCGAATGCATAAAAAAATATGTCGATGTTGTTATTTGTGCATGATATTTCACTATACAGTCTAGCCATGCGTATTAAAAGGCTGTTGTAAAGGGTGTTAAGTGTCGCAGTTAGAATGGCAAAGATAAGTGAATTACGCAACGCTTAGCAGTTAGGTCTCAAGTAGAAGTGGTTGATAAGAAATGTATCCATGGAATTATACATAATTTTGTGGAGGATTCATTAGTCAGATACTTTTCGTCGTATATGTATACTAGTGGTTTTAAAATATTTTATTCTATCCTTGTAATCAGGGATAGACTTACGAACTCCGTTTCTTATCCCTAAATAGTATAAAATAAAGTTCTCTGCCACATCTGTCTGTCTGTTCGCGATAAACTCAGAAACTACTGAACGGATTTTCATGCAGTTTTTACCAGTATATAAAGTGATTCATGAGGAGGTTTGGGTATATAACCTGTGAAGGTTTTTATATTATCTGGGTGGGACAACTTCAGCCGGGGCTGCTAGATTATTATATAAGTGGTACGTTTACTTCATGCATAGCGTAGCAGTTTATACCAGGCTTTTATCCCACTCCGGAATATATTTTTGTGAGCGACAAATGATTGTTCCGAGCTTGGATGTATTTTGAGTTCGTTATGTGAACGGTGAATGTGTTTCCAAATCAAGGAAGCTTCGTTATTCTCGCCACACACAAAAAAAAATCCTGTATTTTTAAATCTGTCAAATATCCTAAAATATTTATTAAAAGAAAAGCTGTGAAGGGTAATTTTGATTTGTATTTAATGCTCCGTGTATCTGAAATACTTAATTTATAACATTATTTTTATAACAATATTTAGGATATAAGGTGGTTTATTCTCAGAATACTTTTTTTTTTTTTTTCGAACTGACTACGCTATTGACCAAGCAAGGTCTTAACAGCTTCACCGGACTACTAAGGCGAGCGCTTAAGGCACTCAGCCGATTTTACTTTGACAACTAGCTCAAGGGTGTGCGGCACACCTCGGCTTTGGCTGTTGCCTGATACAAGCGATTCGCGACCTATCTGAGCTAACCTAAGCTAAGCTAACTATTTATACATATATGAGTTGTTGAAACATATATGTGTACCAAGCATACATACCTCAACAACCCTTATATATATTTCGTATCGGATAATATTCTAAACTATTTCAGTTTGATAAGGGAAAAAATAAAATCCTTCCACCTTATTATGTGTAAGCGTGTATGCGTGCACGTGTGTGGAGGTGATATGTGTAATGTTGTCGCAGTGATGTAAGATTTTGTGTCACTGTATCGCGCGAGCAGCGTACTCAAGGGCTCCACGCCGAGGGAAATCGATCGCGGTTCTCTACAGACGGGTAAGCGTCGTGAGCTCGAGTCGCGGCGTTCTTTTCCGTGATCAACGCTTTCACGTCGTCAGGGAGTATAAAGCGGCGATCATTCGCCGCTTGTACCTCTTTCGAGGTCTCTCTGACGGCGGTCTGAAGATAGTCGACCAGGGAATTGATAGCCGAATCCGCGTCGGCTCTAGACGTCAACACGTCTGGGATCCCGTCTAAAATGTCAGACGATGGATTTTCTTTAAAATAACGAGCTAAACTAACATAATCAGCCACCCTGACCGACGGAGGGGTGAAATCTGAATTGAAACCTAACTGTAATACGACCGGGCGGTGATCTGAATCAAGTTCGTGTACGACTTGTATGAGTCGTACCCGAAGCGTGATATTTTTTAAGAGAGCTATGTCTAAGACTGACGGGCGACAGTTGTCTTGATAGTGTGTGGGTTCCGGAGGGGCTATGACGTCAAATGCGAGGACCCTACCTAGTTTGTCGAGTATCCTCCCGTTACGAGAGGTTCTCGGACTATTCCAGATAACGTTCCCGCAGTTGAGGTCCCCCGCTATAATAACTGAATCTCCTAAGTTGAGCAGCGCTCGTAAATCTGTTTGTAACAACTCTTTGTTCGGCGAGAGGTACGCGGACACTAATACAATGGACGGATGACCGGTCATACCTAACGTACATACTGATACTTCCATATTGGTTAGAACGGGCGGATCTATCGGCATGCAATATAACGAACGCCTATAGTAAATTAAGGTGCCGCCCCCGCGGGTGACACGGTCATTTCTAACTATGTTGTAGTTCGCGATTCTGGGATTGCGCATTTTCGGTTTTAAAAGCGTCTCCTGGACGAGGAGAACGTCAATCTGTCTATCGCGTAAAAAGGCAGCTACTAAATCGCGCTGTGTCCTAAGAGATCTCGCGTTAAAAAACGAAAGAGATAGACCGCGCGGTTTTATCCTATTCATAGCCGTGAATTTTAATTAATTGAGTTTAAATTCTGGGAACGAACGATACGGTGTAAGCTCGCAGCAATACTCGGGTATTGCGCGAGCACGTTGAGCTTGCCCAAATCCTCCTCGGCCTGGAGGGCCGCGTTGAAGTTTAAAACTTCTTGTAGATCGTGCTCCCGGAATAGCTGGAAAAGCCAGCTCTCTCCGGTGAGCCCCATAGAGAAGGCGGGCGCGGCGCGTGTCGGCCGTGCCTGCGGGATAGGAGCCTGAGGCTTAGGAGCCTGAGGCCGGGGAGCCCAGGGGGCCAGAGGGGCCCGCCCGGGTTTTGGTGCGCGCGGCACAGAGGGTGGCGCGCGCGGAGTGGACGCGGGCGCTACCGGGGGGCGAGAGGCACCCGGCAGGCTAGGGAAGGCCTCCACGGACATGAGAGGCGGAGGCGGAGGGCGGGCGGCGCGCACAGGTGCCCTAGGCGCCTGTCGCGCCTGGCGAGGGCGTTGTGTTCGCGGTGCGCGGGGACAGCCGCGATAGTTCGCGGGGTGGCCCGCGTTACCGCACAACACGCAGCTGGGAGGTTCTGGGGTGTCGGGAGTGCGCACGCACTCCTTAGTGGCATGATCCCCTAGGCACTTAACGCACCTGGGGCGGAGATGGCAATTCCTCGCCGAGTGGCCATAACTTTGGCAGTTATGACACTGCGACGGGGTATGAGTTTTTCTTGGCGGCTCCGCGGTGATGCCGCTGAGACCACAGACTGAGGTGAGGCTAAAGATAGCCTTACCCTCTAAGGTACGGTCAAGGAGGACTAGAACCATGTTGTAAGGGGCGCGGGTGCGTGGGTGGTACATCCTATGTACCTCCCGAATCGGCAGATTTTTCTCCTTAAGGGAGGCGTTGACGTCGTCGACTGAGATCTCAGCCGGGACGCGACGAAGTACTACGCGAAGGAGTCGTTCCTCCTCTAATGCGAAAGTGAAAAAAGCTAACTTCGATTCCCTAAGGAACTTAGTTAGCGCACGGTGGTCGCTTATGGCGGGACACTTGACTTGAATGCCCGCCGGAGTGCTAAGGGCGGACGTATAATTGATTTTCAAAAACTTGAGTTTGTTAGAGATAGAGGTCCACTGGGACTTATCTTGAATCGTTACAGGGGGAGGTGGGCGGGGCTTCTTA
The DNA here is from genome assembly GCA_015888305.1 of Antheraea pernyi. Taxonomy (NCBI): domain Eukaryota; kingdom Metazoa; phylum Arthropoda; class Insecta; order Lepidoptera; family Saturniidae; genus Antheraea; species Antheraea pernyi. Next base: position 526,825 of record MU158893.1, on the reverse strand, counting down.
GCCGCTACGGAACCCGATGCGTCTGTCTGAGAGAGCGAGGCAGAGGAGGAATTGGGCTTGCTCGCCCGCGGTCTTACGTTTGCCGGTATAGCCGGCACCCGAACGCCATCTATATTGGCGCATTTCTCGACCGGGCGTGCGGAGCCCTGGTCGGAGTCTGAAGAACGCGATCCGCGGCGTTTTTGATAGGTGACGGTTTTAAAACCGTCGTCTACGTGCGCAGAAGGCGCGGAGTGCGCTGAGGGCGCGGGGGTCGCGATTATTTCGGAGGTCGCGGTCGCGGGCAGCTCGTCGGACGCCGCCACGTCGAGCTCCATATCGGAGCCGGTCTCCGAGCTGGAACTCGGTATGGGAGCTTCTAATAAGCCCTTATCGGCCACATTTAAGGTACATTGTGGCGAGAGAGACGCGAAGGAATTGGAGGTTGCCACGCGGGACACATATTGAACTTCCTCGGAGGACTGGGACAGAAGAGTCACACACGCGGAATTAACTGACCCTTCGTCAAGTCCCTGCGCAAGGAGACGGACGCGAAATCTATCCAATACTTCTTGCAAGTTATCCATTCCGTGGATTGAGGGGGAGGGACGATGTTACGCGAACCAACCTCCCTGCCTTAAGGGCAGGGGGGCACGCCACACGAAGACTAAGGGTCTATCCCAAGTCGGGACCAAGAGAGCTATTTAAAAACAAATATAAGAAAAAAAAACAATGCAAGAAATACGTGAGCGAGACAAGCAAAGAAAAATAAAATACGTAATTAAACAATAAATAGATAAATAGGTACCTATATACATAAATAATTGAAAAATAAATAAATGTATAAAGAAATAACGACTAAAGGAATGAAGAACTACTTAAATATTTAGACAAATAAATGGGTGAACAATAAATGTAACAAGAGAAGCAATAAATAAATAGAAAGGTCTCACTCAATTCCAGGAATCGAGAATGCCACCTGCAATGCACGTGTGAGCTAAGTCAGCCGAATCGGAACTTAACAGCGAAAGCCGAACACTCCCGAAGTAATAACGAACGTCACTAACTCACGAGTATCGAGATCGAGCGTAGAGCGCAGCAGAATGCACGACCATTCGCGTAGATGGTCCGATCGGAACTCCTTCTCAGAATACAGACATGCCTTCCTGGACATTTTGCGGGCTATTGTAAGATATGTAATTCCGTAATACAATATTTTGATGTATCTTTCACAGTTTAGGTTATTAATGACATAATAAATAAATAATAATTAACTAAGAGGTAGATAGTTAAATATTGTTATTTTTATTTTTAAATAAATTTATTCAATTTCTAATAAGTAAATCAAGATATTCAAGAATATCGACAAAGTACGCAGTAAAATTTTAGTTTTAGCAAAAATCTTGTACTTTTGAAGCCATGAGAATAGCGATTCATCAAACAAACCAAGAAATAAATTCTATAGTATTGTTTGTTCAATCAATTCTAAGCGGAAGTTCAAAGTAGCGTCCACTATAAAATTTAATTGTGGATTTCCGCAAAGTAACGCCTTTTTCAATCAAATAATGTAAGATGTATCTCACGTCTGTTAAAAATTGACCAATTAACAATAATATTCATTTGGTTTATTTATATTATTTTATTTAGCTATATTCTCTAGACTGTACCATTGTTACCTTTAGGCATAGTGTCGTTATTAGCCCATGTTACTAAAAAAATATAGAGCGTGATTTAATTTTGATAATGATACTGAAAACCCAATTAAACTGTGGATTTTATTTTATAGTCTACAACAGAGAAAACAAATATCTAATAATTAAATAGCAAAGAACTGCAGCTGTACGCGCATTACTCAAAAACTATCGAATTAATTTCGGTTATTTTTTTTAGTATTACTTCTTAAACTAATTATAATTGTAACTTAAGTATTTAATTAAAAATAAAAATTCATTTTATTTTATTTATTTAGGAAAACTTACAGCCAACACTAATGAAATAACAAATAAATAACATACAAAGGCTAATTACAAAATGATATCTTCATTTAATATGAAGTTACTAAAGTTTTAAGACGCTACGGTTTTTATAAGCACTACTGTAAGCGATGTGTCTTTTCTTGACGTGGAAAAGTGTGGTGATTGTGTTTTAAAATATATTGTTAGCACAATAAATAACGCAGACAAAGTAGAAGCTAGTCCATAAATAAAATTATAATATAAAACGCCAATTTCATGGCCCTACACGGTTACACGTAGTCGAGTAACATCGGAATCCTTTATCTTAACAGAACACCGGGTCTTATAGTAAATTACATGACTGGATTTTCTCTTTTAGTAAAATTGAGATGTTCACTTAGAATATATACTATGACAGAAGTCGGCGACTGACAAGTTTAATAATATATACGATTGATATATATAACGCATATAGAAGGTATATTAACGTTCAATATAGCCCATCAAGAAAATAATAGAACTTTGAGATGACATGTAATTGCACGTATAAAACATGTATCCTTATAAAGCATGACTTCGTCGCGCATTACTGTACTTCGTCAACATAGGCATTCACAGTTTGGGCCTTCTTGACAATGCTCAATTAAAGAAAGAAAGAAAGAAATATTTTATTCATAAAGCACAACATAAAATACAAGTATGAAATGGAAGAAGAAGAAGGAGAAGAATGGACAAAAATATGCATATCTGTGCATTATGAAATGGTGTCCAGTTCAGCATATGCTAGCGTTATGAGAAACACTAAGCGCTGATTTTCAGCTGAAACTCAATGCAAGTCCCGGTGCGTAAAAAATTAAAATATGAATTAAAATTATAAAATATAATATATATAGGGAAAGTAAGTTATGTACAAAAAATAATACGGTACATAAAGAGGTAATAATATATATAGGGGAATTTAATGAAATAAAAAAAGTAGGATACATAAGACAAAATACAAGAGACGCAATTGCAGGCGTGTCTAAAATATATATGCAACTCAAATTGGATGCAAAACCTTTAGTTTACAAGCATTGCGATAATAATAAAAACTTTTTATAATTAATTTTAAATGTAAGTAATGCGTTGAGATTGCGCATTGGAGGGGGTATCTTGTTGGATGGCCAACGCGTCACTGTACACTATCGACCGCGCGATTAATTTGTTATCATTTAATGTACTCTGTAGTTAATATTTTGTATAGCAATTACTCCGTTCCTTAAGGTCACAGATTTGTGATGGGCACGATATAGTCTTCTTCAATAAATGGTTTTTTTTTCAAGGATTTTAGAAGTGAACACTTCTATAGGCGCGTTGATCGGTATTTTTGGCAAGAGATAAATTTATAATAAATTTCGCGTCATGATATTCTACGTTAGCATGACCGGCCACATTGCGCTTGCGAGGCTTGCGTCAGACTAGCGACGCGTAGTATAGGGGCCTGTGTATATGGAATATTGATATTTTGCAGTTCATCATACCTTTGAATTAACTTTATAAAAATGTATACAATTAATGCTTCGAGTGCCAATAGATATAAAACAAATTCTGAAATGGAAATATTGTCATTCACAGTTCACAGAACATGTTTATTTCATTGTTTTGAGTTTTCACTTCTGTCGACAGTTCTTATGACTGCCTTTTCTCATCTGGCTGATTATTTCTGAAAATTGCATGTAAATTATTCTACATATCAGTTAAATAATGTCTAAATGCTATAAGCCACATCGCCTTAATGTAAAACATAAATTAACTCCACACAAGGTCGTAGTAACAAAACCTTGTACAGCTTGAGGCTCCGACCGTAGAAACTTAAACAGAACTTAACTATGTAATTGTGTAGTCAAACAGTAACTAAGTTATGGAACTTACTAATTAATGTCAGGGATTGCCTAAAAATAACAATGTTATTTTATACCTTTTTATTACTAAATGTAGCAAGATTAGAATTAAAAATTATTACAGAATCAGTAAAATGTATTATCTGCTCCCCGTTCACTAATAAACACGTTAATTAGTATTTTTTCCAAAGAGAGCTATATTTCCGAGTAATTGTGAAAAGAGATGGAACTAGAATTTCTCTTTTAAAATTTTGAACTATTGTCAAGACAGTTACGTGCCCACGTCAGATCAGCGACTCATCCGCTCGGTAAGAAATCTCTCTGACATAAGCATTCACAGTTCGGCCAGGCTCGGGAACGTTCGATTCTCGTCGGGCGGTCAAGCTTTCTTCAGACCCCGATGACACGATACGATACGATAAGCTGTCATTTATATTTCGTTCTTAATTAAATTCATTTCTAACTTATACTTTGAATGATAATTGCTCCAGTCCTAACCATATTAAATTCCGTAATAAATAAGCTTTAAATTATAAATAGATTTTTTTAAATCTCAATAATAATTCCGGGTATTTTTGCATCAAACAAAGACAGACAAACAAACAATCTCTGGAATTGTACAATATAGGCTCAAAAGAGTGAAATTTTGGAGTAAACATAAATTAATACCTATGTATGTATTTGATGTGATTTTCTGTCGTCAACACAGCAGGCTACATTTTAATTTTATACCTCATTTATCCATTATAGGGGAATAATTTTTCCTTTCTTAGTCTTTACCTTGGTTATGTAAGAAAAATGTTAAAGGTAAATTAATATATTGCTTATATATAGTATATAATAGCACAATTTTTTAATTTTTTCTGAGATACATAAATACGCGTAACGTTTTATTTAGGCTTAGATTGAAAATACTGAATAAAGTAATGGGAAATTGCTTCATAATAGCACCATTAAATGTAGTGAACCAACCCGAAGTATGTTGGTGGTATGGTATGGTGGAAAAAGGTTGGTCGTTTTGTAGTTAAACTGTGATTCTAACACACTTACGTAAAAATAATATCAGAAGTACGTAAAAATAATATAGTCGCAGGACACTTCACCGGTCAAAAAAAGTGATGCCCGGTTTCTGAGGTACTTTAATTGTAGTTTATTGGTTCAATAGCGTTATCGGTTCGACAACTTGTCAAATTGCGTTTTTGAACACACACTCCCAATCACAACAATACTTTAATATCAGTAAAACTCAATGGGCCAATTGACAGTTAATCTTTGGTTTCAGATAACTTTGTTGAGTCAATAACTATTGGTAGATTAACCGAGTATCTCAGAAACCGGGCATGAGACATTTATACGGGGCGTCAAAAAAAGGTCCATAAAAAGCTATATTTTGTTAATAAGTTGCTGACCAACACAGGTATTTCTAAATTAATTTCTATCGTGTATGTGACTGTTTATCAATTTTATGATATGTTACTCTCATTACATGCTTGTTGCTATATGTATATCATGATTTAAATGAAACTATGAATTTTATCTATAGAAATAAAATGACATATGTCTACCGTTGTGCGCGCATTACGCACAAAATATTGTATAGATTGCTATATTTTTTTTTACTTTTGTTTTTTACACACCTATATAAGAGAAATGTACGATACGTACGATTTTATAAGTACTATGCGTTTAGCGATGTACGTTTTCTTATCGCGGAGAAGTGGGGCAAGCGATGTGGTGCGGGTGCAGGAGAGGAGAAGTAAATGGATAAAGTGTTTCCATATTATTACTATAAAGCAAGGATATTCTTGCTTTAATCCCTTTTTTTCGCTTTAATAATGTATATTGAATAGATAATAAATAATGCAGACAAAGTCGCGGATATCAGCTAATTATGAATGTGTATGTAGTTTTTATCTTTCCACGTTGGAAATGAATCCTTTTTATTGAAAATTAGTACAACCATTAGCCAGCAGGTAATTATTACAATAGATATCGATGTACTGAAAATATAGTGACCCTTTGTTCGAACGTTCCAGAAGGTTTCTATAGAATTTCAGAATGTTCCATGATTTCCCTATTTACCCACAGTAGCCAAGCTGTGTTAGGGGTAAATAATATCAATATTACACAATATTATGAACTAGCTGCTGGACACGGCTTCTCTCGCGTTTTTTTTTTTTTGAAGTGAAAACTTCTTTAGGCGCCTTTAGCGGTATCAAAGAGGAGAAAATGTATGATTTCGCGTCAAAACCATACCTCTGTTAACTGACCGAACGAAACGCAACAATGCAAGTACTGTTAGTTCACGTGGGTGTTTCTGTGGGTCGAGTACAAATCAAATCAAAAATACTTTATTCAGTTTAGGCCCTAATAAGGCACTTATGAACGTCAAAGACTACCACCGGTTCGGAAAACAACCCAGGCATCGAGAAGAACCGGCAAGAAACTCGATTACCCGGGGCGAGCCGACCCATTCATGCTGAAACCAGTAATAGCTCAACGTGCCTCTACCACCTAAGTAACCTATTTCTGAAATTTATCGGTAATACTGTACAATTAATCTGTACAATATATAACAATGCTATGCGGCCTCCCTCAGCAACATTTCAAGCCTAGGCCCCGGATAGAAGCCATCGAGCATGCTGCTGGCGCGATACAGTGACATCGGATTCACTAGTTTCCTGCGCATATCACACTGCACTCCACACACTTGCACATTCACACGGTACATAGGTGCACTGGTACTGTAAAGGACTCTTTTACCTTTTTTGGTTAGTTAGTCTTACCCAAAATTATCAGACTTTATATACTTGTACACCTAAGTGCGAAGGTGCCTAAGTAGTGAGTGCCCTAAGCGCACGCCCTAATTACCGGGTAAAGCTATGAAGGCCCGTCTAGCCAACAGCGATTAGTCAATTCGAAAAAGTACTTGTAATTACCGAATTACAGGAATTACATGAATTACATGATTTAATTCCACCGTCCCCATTCCATCAGAGGACGACCAGACGCCGTGAGGGTTTCCACCCTTATGTAGTTGATATTCCTGAGATTCGTACGAAGCGATTTGCTTCCACATTTATTATACGTACGGCTAAGGTCTGGAATTCACTACCGGCGTCTGTCTTCCCGTCATCATACAACTTGGGAATGTTCAAGAGTAGAGTGAACAGGCATTTAGCAGGTAAGTGCGATCCATCGTCGGCTTCATCGTCACTTGCCATCAGATGAGATCGTGGCTAAGCGCGTATCTGTAAAATATAAAAAAAAATAAGTTTATCTCTCGGCCTTTACTTATATTATTTCAATAGCTTACTAATGTAAAAATTACCAGCAACTTCGAATATTAATTTAGTTGTTTATATCGCCATCTTTGAACCAATGTATAAAACCAGTAACTTGGAATTTATAACACTGCCACCTAGTTGTTGTCGTGTACAACTACTTCATACTTGATTATGTAGGTTGAATGGTCGCTCAGCTCAGTTTCTGATTTAAATTTTATCAGACGGTGTTGTGGTTAGATTTTTTACCTGTTTACAAATTATCACAATAGATGGCGCTAAAATGACTAGCAAAGTTATCATTTTATTCGGCAACTATAAATACTTATGAGACTGTTAACATCGCCATCTGTGCAATCACACAGTAAAACATAAACTTGTAACACTGCCACCTAGGGGATTTTATTATTGTGGCTTCATAAGTTACTATACGTTGCCTATTAGAGTTTAGCTTTAGACTTTAATAGATGGCGCTTATTTAATAAAAGTAATTTTATATAGTTGACAATAAAATAGCTTGCAAACAGGGTTTTTTCTAAGAATTTAATAAACAAATTAAAAAATAAATTAGAACATTTAGTATAACATAGTATATTTTATTTATAATGTGGTAAGTGTGGTGGTGAAGTGGATCGGAAATAATACAACAGAGAATGGATTCTGATTCGCCAGAATAACTCCCTGGAGAGTTTTGACAAGAGGGCTGTCATATTGTTAGATCACTGAAATGATCGCAATAAACTTGTAATATAATTACCTGCTCGGCAATTATAGTAATAATCTAGAAAATTGATCGCCAGAAATAAAATTAAAACACCAACGTAACGCAATGACAAGTAGAAAATAATATATAACGTGCATACATAAATTTCAATTATACTAAGCCAGATAAGAGTGTCCTTTGACTTAGTAATTAATTACATACAAGGGTCACCAGGGTTGACACTTTTAAACGAAAATTAAATCCATATTATAAGTCACAATAATTTGGGTACAGGAACGGTTGAATCCAATGTGCGAGATAGGATTATATATAGACATTTTCGTAATATTTAACTATAAAAAGGATTTAATTACGGAGTTCTCAAAGTTTGTTGACATAGACAAACTAGTATCAGAGCAAATCTGTTCTTTTAAGGATTTACAGGGTCAATTCTCGTTAGGGTTGAATAATTTTAACCATTCCACGCGTACGAAGTCACGGGCAGAAGCTATTAACTAATTATATTATCTATAATGTATACTAATATTATAAAGAGGTAGAGTTTGTGACGTTGTAAGGGGTAATCTCAGGAACTACTGGTCCGATTTGGAAAATTCATTCAGCGTTATATAGCTCATTTATCAGGGAAGGTTATAGGCTATATATCATCACGCTAAGACCCATAGGCGCGGAGCAGCAATGAAGAATGTTGCAAAATCAAGGTATTTTTTTCCTTTTCAGAGCTTCCACTGCGTTTTAGCGCAAAATAACCATTCCACGCTTACGTATTACCGCCCAACGACGTGGGCACGGGTCGGCTAGTACATATAATAAGAATGTAAAATAAATGTCTGTACTTTTTGTGAAAAAATTGTTGCAGGAGTCTAGGACTAAATGATAAAATATATCTCAATCATTTTCAAAGTTATTGTAGTTTTAATGGCGATGCGACTTAGATACCAGAGAAAAGTAGAGAACTAAATGAAGTTATACATTCAAATGACTATATTAGTCATTGTTTTGTACATCAGGTCCTACGCGGACGAAGTCGCGGGCACAGCTAGTTATTAATATTTATAAAATATTCTTGCGGCCATACTTTTGAATATCTGTACCATTTATTTCTACACGCTATACTTCCCATCCATTCCGGTGTAAGCAGTCTACACTCATGTTGAGTAATAACTATTTTACCTTACTAAAACAACAAAGTTATATATAGAGAAGAAATTAAAATTTAAAATGAACAACACAATGCTAAGATAAGTCATCATAACTAATCTAAGCTAATCTAAATCTATATTATGCTTAGTTTAAATGGCCGTGAGTAAAACTGTGATCGTAAGTGAAGTAAGTTTAGAAAAATCTTGCCATCTTAGAGTTATCAGCATGCATTGCATAAACAATTACAGATTCACAAAGTGTAATATCATTTGTAAATATAAAAACATAGACGAATTTCCGAGCGACTGTTAAGTTAAATAAATTTACAACTATTCTTTTCAAAACAAATACCGAGACTCGTTAAACATATTCCATATGCTTAAAACAAAAAATCGAATGAAATAACATTTAGGCAGGTTATTTTACTTGATTTTATTACGATTCTTTATAGTATAATCTGTAGAAGACATCCCATTTGTTAAGTTCTAATTTAAAGCTGATGTACGCAACTTTTTTCTCATGAAAATCATTTTATTCTGTCATTCCAGTTACCTGTTTGATCTTTCTTAATGCTTGATTTTTAATAATGTAATGAAATACAATTTAGAAAATATTCTGAAAAAAACCTTTACCTCTCAGTAAAAGTCACATCTAAATCGCTTCAGCTGTTTCGCAACTTAACTCGGACAAACAACAGACAATTCAAATCAATATATACATGTAGGAAACTCGTTAATTAAGACACAACTACTTCAATACCAATTATTTTGTTCAGTGTAAGTTACTTTGTCACCATATTGTTCTTCGTTCTATAAGATAATTAGCTTTTCCCAGTGGCTTTATCCGTGTTTATTTAGATTTGTCCTATCTTTCAGGAACAATACTTTGTTGTGGAGGGAAGATATTCTATGCCAGTTGTTGTAATCCTGACAACAATATGTGAAAACGTTAAAAATAAACAAACAACGCAAAAGCTGAGAAACCCATATTCGTATTTATAATATTAGTTAGGTTATAATGACTTCTTTACAAACTAGTTATCATTCTCGGATTCGCACGGATTTAATAATAAAGAAAATGAGGTGAAATCTTTCTTTTATAATACGACTATGTATTTATACAATGGCTAATGAATATCAATCTGTCAATGCTCTCAATATTTAAAAAAAAAATCCCTACTGTATTTTGTGTAACTCACTTTTTTATACAGAGATTTTAAATTTAAATATTTCACTTATGCGTATGATTTTGAACAAACATTTACTTTATACAAACCTTCTCCTGACATTTACAAACAGAACAAAAAAAGAATTAGCCAAATAGATGCAGGCGTTTTGAAGTGATGTTCTTGGCCATGGCCTTGAAGTAATTGGCCTCTTTCACCGACCAATTTTCTAAATTATCACTGCCACTGTCGAGTAGATAGTAATATTATAAGAGTCTTATGATAATTTCATTGTTCTAACAAAATGGTAACCTCCTTATCAGAACTTTCCAGGGAGTTTTTGCGGCGAGTCAGAATCCATGTTCCGTGGTATTATTTTCTATTCACTTCACTTACGCACAATAATAGCACTAAATAACACAAGATTATGGATAAAATATAAAAACCACTACATGACATTTCATAATCCCGCCAAAAACTCCACTCCATAGCTTTGAATAACGATAGAACTGACATATCTGTATGAGAGAACAGTCCAAACAAAAAACATTAGTATTTGTAGCATGATTGAGAGAGCTTGGAATCTAATATTTCCAAACACATCAATCCCCGGCATAATTTTGCGGACCTGACGAGCATCGCTTCCTGGGTTTATAAATAAGCTGCCTTGTACAGTTCCGAGTGATTGGCAGTATGTTTGCGTTATAAATCATTTTTGTGTTCCAAGACTGTAAACATATTTCTTTGTTTTTGTTCCTCGGCATAATGAAGCATTATGGCTGATTGTAATCACAGTATAATTAAAACACGATGCGTGGCGGTAAGCCTTATTCTAAGCCCGCCTAGCTAGTTGCCACCCCCAACCGCTTTCGGTGTGTTCCAGCAGTTGTACTTAAGAGCCAGACTCTCTTGGTTTAGCGTGTTTACCATCTTAGAGCACAGAGTCCTTTAACATCTATACAGCATTATGGCTGATTGTAATCACAGTATAATTAAAAAAACACGATGCGTGGCGGTAAGCCTTATTCTAAGCCCGCCTAGCTAGTTGCCACCCCCAACCGCTTTCGGTGTGTTCCAGCAGTTGTACTTAAGAGCCAGACTCTCTTGGTTTAGCGTGTTTACCATCTTAGAGCACATAGTCCTTTAACATCTATACAATTTGAGCAATATCTTTATTTATTATATCCTATATGTTATTTTCATGTATACGCAATATTACTAGTATAAAACATACTAATATTGCAAAAACATCTATTCGTTCTCATAAACTTTGTTACTTATAATACAAATACGATTTGTTTTAAATCTTTATTTAATTTAGGGACTTAGGGACCAAAGAACATGTACCCTCAGTCCCATCGTACCCTAATCTTAAAATATTCACAAAAGAGATTTAAGCACAAACTTCCATAGAATCTTGGCTTCCTAACTTGCAGGTGCACACAAGATTCTATGAAAGCTACCTTGATCTAATATATTAAGTTTTAACTGATCGATGACAGCTTTTCGTTGTGCTTTATTGCGGTCACATTCCATCAACAAGTGTTGCAAGTCTTCTATCGTTCCACACGTTACACAATTGGGTGATAGGGTTTTTTTCATAAGAAATGCAAACTTGTTGAGAAGCATATATCCGGAACGTACTCTGTTTGTAATAATAATAAGAGATCTATTTAAACTACTGTTATCAAACCATGGTACAGGAAACGGCTCACTTTGTAGAGTTTTATACCAGATGCCTTTATCTTTTGATCGTTCGTTAAAATGTTCTTTCCATTTTATAAAACATGTACATTTGAATTTGGCGAATAGTTCCGTATGATCTGGTTTAATTTTAAAATTTGAACCCCTTGAAATGTATTCTCTTGCAAAGTGGGCCGCCTTTTCATTGCCTTTCACTCCTATATGTGATGGGACCCATTGAAATTTCAGAACTATCACTTTTTCTGCCAATTCGAGAACTTCACGTAACATAGCACAAGCTGTCGATACACCTTTGTTTCCGGAGACGCACTGAGCTACATGCTGTAACGCACTTCTACTATCCGCAAAAATAACTACTAGTTTACAATCTAAGGATCTAGCATAAGATATTGCTCTGAAAATTGCAATGAGTTCCACAGACATAATGGATATGTTTACAGTAATTTTGAAACATTTGGCTTAATTTCGAGTCGGATTGTAAAATGCAGCACCAATGCATTCAGTACTTTTAGTACCATCTGTATATAAACTATACCAATTCTTATATTTTTTATGAAGCTCTTCTAGAATATTATGTCTAATTACATCATTGTTATAAAACTTTTTAGGTCTTGTAATGCTATTTAGGTTTAAAGCTAAAATGTCTTTTGGATCAAAGTTTTTGTTTTATGTTGTTTACCCATGTTTTTAAGCTGAACATATCTAAAATTTCTGATTTATTATCTTCATTCCGAATGTTGTTATATATTATCGTGAGAATAGGTCTCTTTTTATTTACCCAATACCTGTTTTGAATCTTACCGCTCAGAGCTTTAAACAGAGATATTGTAATATTTTGTCCCATATTATCTATATGTATATTTTAAGACAATTATCTAACAAAACATATTTTTTTTATATTTACAACGTATTTCTAATATAAAACTGGTAGTCTTCACTCCAACTTCATCTCACCTCAACTTAGCAACTCGTATTTGCAATACACTGCATCCACGGTTCCGCAAATAACGTTACAAACGTAAATTATTTTCACAGTGATAAAGCACCATATATCGTAGATTATATGATATCATTAGCTTGTGATATACCTAGGACATGATACCAGAGGACTGTAAGCCTTCAGCCACAGCCTTCAGCGGCTGTGAGCGACAGTCCGGCGCCGGGCGAGAGCAATGGCGGACGCGTCGATGCTATTGTCGCGTCGTTCACGTATAAAAACCAACAATTGATATATAAAAAATTATATTCATCTCATTCAGTGAATATTTTCTGATACGTGTTAATATATACTATTCGTTTTATTTTAAATCAAAATAAATAATACATCTAATTTGAATAAAATAACGTATTAAGTGCGTAGTATTGTAAACATGGTTTGTGTATTCTCTGTACTATCTGATATTGATTTGTGTTTCGTTTACAAATAATGTTATAAATCATAGCATTTTATTATGTGTCTGAATTTTTACATGTTTAACATGAAGACTAGTGCGTACACGCGTGTTATCTTGTGTCAACATTTGTCTAAGAAATAATTTCAACGTTTTTTATACTTTTAAACATTTTTCGCAAAAAAAATTATAAAATTAATTTACACCTTGAGATTTGTATAAATATATAATGTTATTTAATTCGTTAACAATACAAATTAAGATCATATAAGAATAAACCTATTCTGATTATCTTCATCTCCTTTCTCATAAACTTATTTTATTTTTTTAATCCTTAGGTCACCATATTTATTGACCCGATTTACTAACAACTCTAGACGTATTTTCGAGGGAAATATTAAATTGTCATGTTAAATAGCGATATTTTAATTTTATAGTAATCTGTTTTATATTACCTTGTTTGCTACTGTGGGAGTATCTCTCAAGCGTGAAGATTTGTCTTGTTGTCGTCGCGGTTTTATGAAACTATGACCAGTCTCGTCAATGTTTTAAATCTACTTAATAACATCTGTATAATTCATAATTATGATTGTTGTGATGTACAGACAAATATGATTAAAGTGTCTCTTTGTAATACTAAAATAACAGTTTATTAAATGGATATGAAAGTATGTATGGTACTTGTAACAAAACTAGAAATTAAAAATTTTTTGTGTTTTCTTCGGCTTATCTCCAAAATAATTGAAGCTACCTTTCACTAGCAAGTAGCTGATGTTATATAGAGTGAATGAGGTTATTTTAAATATAGGGTTTGTGCAAATGTAATGATGATATATCATCACGCTAAGACCAATAAAAGCAGAGCACCAATGAAATAGTTTTTCAAAATCGGGGTTAACCTAACATTTTCACCGAATACGTAAACGAAGTTAAGCGAAAGCGAAAGTTAGCGTTAGTCCAAAATAACTATACAATACGGAAGAAGTCGCGGGCAGAAGCAAGTAAAAAATAAAAATATCCATTTAAAAAAATATTTTGTCTTTTTTAATAATTGTATTCTTATGTTATCATTTTAGAATTTTTGAATATTTTTCGATTTAAACGTCAAGGAATAATTAAATAGTTAATTTGTATGCTTGATTTATATTAAGTAGGTATTCAACGGGACGGAAATGATTTTCAAAGGAGCTCTTAATTCGTCGATGACGCGGCTCAAAGGAACCTTTACAGTTTGTTTCCACTGTTACATTTTAATAATAGTAGCGAACGTTCGCGATATCGTCTGTGTTGATTGTAAACGGGAATATGTATGTTTGTTACACTTTTACGTTTAACTAATCGATCGATTGTCACGAAATACACGTTGTCAAGAGTGTTGAAAAGACATATGGTATTTTCCATCCCGACGAAATTGCAATTCCCGAAGGATAAGTTAAATCTATATGAACGCAAGGAAAGCGGTGAGCAACAGCTAATATCTTTATAAATAACTAGCTGTGCCCGCGGGTCCGTCCGCGTGGAACCTAATATAAAAAAATAATGACTAATAAAATCATCCGAATGTTTTAAATTTTTAATTTACTTATCAACTTTTCCCTCGTACTTAAGTGTGTATCGATTTTAATGAAATCAAGACTACACGTTACTCCAGGATATGCTTTATGATTTACTTTAGCAGTAATGCATATTCAAAGAAATAGACAGATAAACAGACAGACATTACTAAAAATTATTGAAATGTATTTTATTACTTATTCCGAGAAACCTGCAACAATTTTTTTCACAAAAATCTAAAAAGTACAGACATGTCAGATTTATATTCTTATTATGTATAGATAATAATGTGTTTTTCTGATGTATAAGCTTATATTAAAGTAGAATTTTATCAAAATCTGTTTGTAATATTAACTTGCTTTTTCACGCGTCACGCTCACGTCAATATAGATTTAAACTACCTATCGAGAACAGTATTTTTTGTAGGTGATAGGTACCCTATATCTCCTTCTATATCCCTGGTAACGTGTATGCAAAATTTCATTATTAACGTTTTAGTAGGTGAGATGTGAAAATGTAGTAAACAAATAAACTCATATTCGCATTAATAATATTAGTTAAGTTGTCATAATATATTATATTCTTGTAAATCTAATCGTTTATACAGTGCAAGCGAAGATAACACTCGGATGGAGTTTTTGGTTGATTACATATACTAGATTATTGATTGGAAAAAACAAAAACACTGGGATGACCGAATCATTTTTTCAAATTTGCTTTTCACTTATCTGATCTGATTTTACTTTTTCTAATTTATAAGCAATGTTACTGTGGAATTTCATCCAAATGCATTAAGTAGTTTTTGGTGTAAAAAATTAACAAAAACATCCGCTCATTCTGACAAACTTTCCTATTTATAATAGCATTAATGAAAATTATTCAGTACATTAACATTGCCTTGACATTCCATATTGATTTTAGAAATTCTTAAACTTGATACAAAATAAAAGACGTCGTTTTATGCGAACAAACAATAAATATATAAAAAGCTTACATAAATTTCTTCCATTGAAATCATAATTGCTGGGTTTCAAAAGGTTTTTGATGGATGTACACAGACGGAAACATTATCGCTTCATAGTTAATGTAAATATTACACGACTGTTGTTTGTAAACGGCAGGGACGGATCCAGGATATAGTTAAAGTGGGTCAAGCATATTTCAATTCTTTTTAAAACTAGTTGTGCCCGCGACTCTGTCTGAGTGGAACTTAATGTAAAAATGGTGACTAATAAAATCACCTAAATGTATTAAGTCCATTTGCTTTTCTCTCGTACTTAAGTCGCGTCGTCATTAAAATTATAATAACTTTTGATAGACCGAACCGATTTTAATGAAACGAAGACTAAATATTACTCGTGGATGTGATGTTTATGATTTTTGGTGAGGAATTATCGTAAACGCAGTACTTTAGCAGTGATATGTGTGCAAGAAACAGACAGATAGACAGACAGATATTCCTAAAAATCATTGAAATGTATTTTATTACTTATTTCAAGATCAATTGTTTTCACAAAAACCTAAAAAGTACACACACGTTACATTCTAATTATATGTATAGCAGAAGATCTGTCCTACTGTTACAAGGAAGATGGCTCAGTTATTAGCGTGTTCGGACTCCGCGTCGATGGACATACATTCGAATCCTTGCGAATGAGTCGAAGCTTTCCATGAAGGAAAACATAGTGATTAGATTATAGAATAGTGGTAGGGTTTTTCAAAAAATAAAAACTGTTATTTTGACATTAAAATAAATAGTACAATTTCATTTATTTTTCTGTTGTTACAAGGAATTACGAAATCTCTTGTGTAGGTATTTAGAAATTCGTATATATATATATCGTAATGATTGCATTTATCAGTTATATGTCTGAGTGCTTAATATTTACAATTTAAATAAGTCCGTTGTTTGAACATGATTTGTTTAAGCTTAAATGGCTTAAACTTTTATCTTTATTATACTTAACAGGCTTAACAGTAATAGTTCTTCTCCTGTCGATCCGAGAATTACTAGGTTCGAGTTTTGCGTATGAAAGATTCTTATGTGATAACATAATTAGTTATTTCTCTAAGTGATTTATTATTTATCTATGCATTATCCGCACTTAATTTATATAAATAAGATGATATAGTTTTGTTATTATGCATCACACTACTAATTAATTTCAATTGTTTTTTTTTTTTATTCTTAGATTGGTGGTATGTATCTAAAAAAATCACAATATCTTCATCTGATATAAAGTTTTAAGAAACTGCGTTTTTTATAATCACTACGCTTTCAGAGATATGTATTTTCTAATTTCCTTGCCATGGAAAAGTCTGGCAAGCTATGCGGTACGTATCTGCCGAACTAGGCAAACAAAGTGGGGGGGTATCAGCTGGTATCTAATGTAAATCTGTACACTATACTTCTGAACTGATCGTAATTAAATTTCACAAAGAAGTAACCTGAAACCTGCAAAGGACTCGGACTATTTATTTTTGGCACCAGATGGTTGATATAAAGTTATTTTTCACTAAAATACAAGAAATGCTTTGTCTAAAATCAAATAACAGCTTATGAAATATTTTAATTATTTCTTACCCTAACTATCACTACATATTATAAAACAAAGTCCCCTACCGCGTCTGTATGTCTGTCTGTTCGTGATGAACTCAAAAACTACTGAACGGGTTTTCATGCGGTTTTCACCAATAGATAAAGTGATTGATTCATGAGGAACGTTTAGGTATATTATTTGTCAAGGTTTTTTTTTTAAGTATATTCTGTGTTTTTAATAAATTTCTAAAGCGGGTGTCTGCACTACCAACATGCGCATTTGTTAAACCAATAACAATAACTGTGCTAATTATCAGATACAGTCCAATCACTTTATCCTGTAATGCAAAAAGAAGCAATGCAAAATTCGATGAGTTATAATATGGGCGGAACCACGTGTTTATAGTTAGTCATAGAGTTTGAAAAATGGATATTAAGCGATGTTATATATTACAGTTTGAAGATGGATCGACAGTAAACACACCGCTGTGTGGGCGGTTATCTTTCTTACTATATTAACATATAGGGTTGTCAGACAACACAACTCTTTAAATACATTATTAATAGTTTTTGAAGTAAAAACTTCTTAAGCGCGTTGAGTGGTATTTTTTTGACAGGACATAAACTTATTGTTTCGCGTCAGCGACATGCAAGTAATGTGTGATCCATAGTATTGCACTTGCGTCACCCTACGACACGTAGTATAGCGGCTTCGATCAACAGTAACTAGATAAAGGGTCACGTACAAAATCGAAGCTAAAAGCTGTCCGCGTAAATATATACTTATGTGTAGCTATTTGTTTACAAAGAAAGGAAGAAAAAAGTTTTAAAACAGTTTTAAGTTCAACCTAATTACAACCATGACACCTAGTAAGTCATTAAATTAAACCTAGTAATTAAAGTCACAAATGTTCAAAATATTATCTAATACTTACGATAAAGCGAGCAAAGCAATAAATTTCTCCCCTCACAAATGAAAAGATAACATAAACAACATTTAGTGTGAATTCAACCTTAACACACAATGAATGAAGTACTTTTTCCCGCTATTGTACGGTATTTGCGCGTAGTTGAAAAGTCTTGGCCAAACATTTGTAACACAGGTTTAAAATAGTGTTCAAAAATTGATATTATTTGTTAGTTTAAAGCTTAAAATATAACTTATTCAACATGTATTTAGCGAAAGTAAGATACTCCGGCCGTTAAATTGCTTTTTCGGGTATTATTTTTGCATCTTTTGAATACACTGCGGCGTGTGAAACGTGCTTACATTGGCTGTGTTTCAAACAAACTAAACAAAATAAAAACTCGCATTCTTCGCAAACTTCGCATTTCAGTGAGCTGTTATATACCCAGACGTATTTTTCCCGCCGACCCGATATCTAGTTATTGTTAATCGAAGTATAGCGGCCTGTGTACATGTAATATTGATATTTGGAATTGAGACTGTGCAGCTCATTATATGTTTGATTAATTAATAAAATGTATATAATTATTGCTCAGAGTACCGATATATATAAAAAACAGACTAATGTTAATAATTTCAATAGGTATACAAATTATGAAATTTAAATAAATAAGGCTTATAATAATTAATCTAAAAATTCAATAGAGAATACAGGTAATCCATTGTTTTGAGTTTTCACTTCTGTCGGCAGCCCTTATGACTGCCTCGACTTCTTTTTCAAGTAATCCTTTATGATTTTTATTTTAAGAAAGACCGACAACCAGAATAAAATTTACTAGCTCATTCGCGCCCGCTTCATTGGGCTTAAAAATGGCAAAGGGTCAATCGAATTAAAATAGTCTAGAAGAATCTATGAATAATTTCGCCGAATGGTTATAACCCTATACCGAAACGTTAAGTGTTTTAAAAACTATATTTTCATTATCTAAATCTATAGTTGTAGGCTATAACAGCTACGAATTTGAATAACTAGCTGTGCCCGCGACTCCGTCCACGTGGAACCATATGTAAAAAAAAATGTTAATAAAAATTCATCTCAATGTATTAAGTACTTATCTGCTTTTGTCTCGAAATTAAGTCGCGTCGTCATTCAAATTACAATAACTATTGATAGAATGAACCGATTTTAATTAAACAAAGACTAAATGTTATTTGAAGATATGCTTTATGATTTTTTTGTGAGGTTATATCGTGAAAGCTGTACTATAGTAGTGATGCGTGTCCAAACAAACCGACAGACAGACTAACAGACATATTATATACAACTTATTCCTAGACACGTGTAACATTTTTTTTACAAAAATCACATTATATGTATGGATAAATAAATTAGACTGTTGTGTTATTTTAAAACAAATGTTGTTAGTGATTCTGTTGTTGGCTAATTTGCTGATTTGTGTTGTACTATAAAAATGTAGTGAGTGCGCTAAAATGAAATTAATATTTTTGTTCGTATAATGACTGCGCGGGCAACATAAACATACAACATGAAGCTTAATGTTGCTATAGATTTCAATTATTATGGATAATTGCAATAGAAATTATTAAGTTCAAAATTTAATTTTAAATCTAAAATTTTTGTAACAACCCTGTATATTTGTAAATTCATAATTCATAAATTCAGCCACGCCGTACAGGTGTTAGCTGATCTCTGGACAAGGCAGCCGCTAAATTATATATTGTTTTATTATTTAAATACGTTATATTGTAAACATTACGAGAATAAACTGGATACTTCTTACATATTTGTAGATAATACGTTATTTCAACGTATTCAAAAGTATAAAACAATTCGTTTTTTTTTAAATTATATCACAGGACAATCATTGTCGACAAACGTGACTGATGTTATGTGATTAAATCGCTTAGGATTAGTGGCGTAGCTTCATGCAAGAGAACTTACTACAAAGCGTTGTTACCAAAACAGTTATGAGTATATAAAAAAAGTTTATAATGTGGCATGGTAATGTGACAAGCAGTCGACCATTATAAAATGAGCTACATCGAAGCATCATGCTGATAATGGAATTCGACTTTCATGTATTGGATATTTATTGCTTTATTATCAATATTATTCTTGAAATAAATAATTCTGAGGGCACAGTTTTACGCACGGCCATTTAAATCTAGGCTATTTATAGTTTGGTTGACTTAGTAATAGTCAGCAGATAGCGTTAATGTTCATAAGTGCTTTCTATATTTTACTACATAAATTGAATAAAATTTTTTTTGGTTTTGATATATACATACATATATAGATATGAACACAAATATGATTCATGTGCCGGAGATGAGCCCGCAATCTTCTGGCTTAATAGTAGTTCTTACTACCACAACGTTACGAGACCTTTTAAGAGCAATAGTTCACTAATTACTTAATTAATTTCTAGATAATGTATTAATCATATTCCTTATTTCATATAATATTAAAAAAAGGCAATCAAATGAAAAATTATTTCTTAGACAATATCTGGAATTGTTTCTAGGAACCCGGGTGTAGTTTGTAGTATTATCGAAGTATATTAAATAATAGCATTAATAAAAAAAACATAGTGAAAAAAACATCCGTGCATTGATACAAAATGGCCTCCTCCAACGGAAAAGAAAGCGCCAAAATGACAGCTTCGATTGACAGTTTAAAATTATCAAGCAAAAATACGTCGGTCAGTTCGTCGAAGCAAGCCTCTTCGGAGTCGGTGCTCTCGAGAAAGGAAAAAGAATGCTTGCAAATGCAGGAATGTAAGAAGAAACTGCTGGCAATGGAGCCTCAGATCATCATTAGAGATGAGAACGTGGTATTGCGATCACCGCCCCAGAAGAAGATAATGATGCCGCCGACGATCAATCCCGAGGTAAGTTATCTTCAATAATCTGTTAATAAAATCGAAGGAATGCCGACAGAACTGAAAATTCAAAACAATGAAATAAACGTGTTCTCTCTTGAATTTTCATATTAATGATAGTGTTAATGACAATATCTAAATTTCAGAATTTGTGTATTGTAATTTTTATTAACATTAGTGTGGCTTTCATATCTATTGGCACTCGGAGCAATAATTATATACATTTTTTAATAAGCTTAGTAATCAATCAAACGTAGGATGAGCTTCAAGATATTAATGTTATATGTACACAGGCCACTGAACTACGCGTCATGACGACGTAGTATGCCATAAAGTGAAATTACACATTTATCTCTTCTCAAAAATATCTCTCAACACGCCTATAAAAGAACGCTATATTAACCATGGCCTACAATTATAAAGCAATATGCTTACATACGTGATTAGTTGGTAAAAACAAGTGTCACGTGTGATTTGATTAATCTATGAGAACTGAAACATTCCCTGTTAAGCTCTGGGGGCGTTTACATGATTTTTGTTTGAAATAATCGTTCCGGTGCGTTAATACAATACTTATATACTTTTTCTTTGTTGTTTTTTGTTGTTTATTGATTTTAGTGTTCAATCACAATTTTACTAGATATTTATTATCTATAGAAATATTATGATTTATAGAAATTGATGGATGTAGTGTACCCGATGGTCTTTAGAAAAAGCTCTACCTGCTATGGTTTCGTTACGGTGTTTTCCTTCACCGAAAATTCAAACTCATTACAAGATTCGAAACTACGTCTATCGACGATGCGGTCATAATTGCTTCAAGTTTCTCAGAAACGATTGCGAGAAAATACTCTCATAAGTTTTCCTTCAACGTTCTACCGCCTCCGCTTACTAAACTAACAAAGGAATGGAATGTTCGGGAAAGAAAATAAGGCAGAAAATTGGCTTGTTTTTATTTCTATTTAATTCCGTTTATGTACATATCAAGGATTATATACACGTTTGTAGTTCAGAACCCTTAAGATTAACCAAACATACACAGTTTTTTTTTTAATTCGGTAGTGTAAATAAAGCATCTTAAATGCATACTTATGAATAAAATAGAAGTGTCTATCATTTTTCCAGGATGGTCCTCAAAACAAATTAATTTTGAAAAACTATGAACATTCTCTTTACTATATTCATACGTTTATATCAGCTAAATATATGTTGTTTATAAGATACAGCAGACATGTCGAGATTTTGGTGAGATCTTAATTTGACTCTATATTTTGTAATATTGGCGGTGTTTTACAAAATATACTTCGGTTATTGTGCACAAGTCAAGTGGATGGGAAATAATACCACGAACATTGATATACAAGATGCACACTTAACGTCTGTGACGGCACCCAAAAATGAGTGCATAATTTTGGATTATGCAGTCATTTCAAATAGTCTCGCGTCACTTGCGTCCTTTTAAAATCAAATTTTAAATCATTCAGGTAAGGTTGAATTTGCAAAATTATGAGTTTATCGCACACGTATGTATATTGGGGAGTTTTTGGGGCCGGTTTTGAGCGCTACTTTTATTCGAGACTGTGTGTCTTGGGTTTTTATATGTCAATGACCACGAAGCATGAATTCTGAGATACCACAAAAACTCCCTGAAAAGTTCTAATAAGGGAGCCACCATCTTGTTAGAACATTGAAATTATCACAATATACTTGTAATATGTACCTTACCTACTCGATAATGGCAGTGACAATCTGCAAGGTTGATCGCCAAAACAAAAGAAACATGTAATGTTTCTCTGTATTTATTTTAAACATGAATTTTAAACTGTAACTTTCTTCGAAATAAATAAATAATGTCAAACGTAAATTCCTCGAACTTAACAACTTTGGAACTTCCTTTGAAGTTATATATAAGCACCTGTATATGCACCGGGAAAGTTCGTTATCCGATTTAACAGAAAGTACAAAATCTAGTATGTTCGCTCGTAAATCACAAGGCTTTCGGGCTGCCGCGCGTTCTTAGGAAACTTCTGGAATACCTCCCATACTTATATAAAGAATTAAAGACTAAGTGGTGTCCACGATTTAATTCTGTACGTTCATTCTTTTGAATACCTATCCGTCTTATTACAAAAAAGTTAAATACGAGTTGAACATTTGCTTAAAAGCAGTTTGATTACAAAAGAGTGTCTTTTGCTTGTTTAGAGACAGACATTTATTTAAACATTCTATTTGTCGGCAAAACACGTTTCGTAAATTATGGATACAAAGGAAATTATGGGTTTCGTGAGTATAATTAATTTAGAAGATGTACTTACATAAAGATAAATTAAACAATTTCAAAAATTCACAAGTAAATCTGTGATCGTAGTTTTGTTCCACTTTACGCACTTTGACGTGATATATTACTTATTTTCACGACCATATCATTTTATGTTAACCAAAATATCACAATAACAATAACCAATTTTACTTAAATTAAATAATTTTCGTAATGAAGATCTGAATAAAAATATTTTACATAAATTCAAATTGTTTGCAGTATATCTGTATGTAATAGAATGTATTTGAATGATGAGATTGAATTGAATGAAGCATTCACCGTTGCTAGCATAAAAACCTTAAACCAGATGTTTGTCTGGGGACCGTTTACTGAGTGCCTTAAGCGCTCGCCTTAGTAGCCCGGTGAAGCTGTTAAGACCTTGCTGGGTCAATAGCGTAATCAGTTCGAAAAAAAAAAAGCTAGGGACCGTTTGCGCACGCTCTTGTGATAAAGTATTTGTTTAATGAGGTTTAAAATTTAGACACTGTTTAGTAAAACGTGTATTAAACACTTGTTCCTTTTTGTTTTTACAATAAGACCGTATTATGTTTAATTCTTTGTGGATTTTACTTTATTCCTTTTACTAGCGGCCGCCCGCGACTTTGTCAACGTCGGTACCTTTCTAAATGATAACACCAAAAAATTTATTTATAACTAATAGTCTGTGAGGTATTCTGAATGTATTAGGTATCTATACATATAATAAGAATGTAAATCGAACGTGTCAGTACTTTCTTGATTTTCGTGAAAAAAATTGTTGCAGGTTTAGAAATAAGTAATACATATAGTAATACATTTCAAACATTTTTGAAAAATTTAATCTGTCTATTTGTCTGTTTGTATGAACACGCATCACTGTTAAAGTAAAGGGTTCACAATAAATCAAATCATAAAGCATATCTTTGGGAGTAACTTAGTTTTTGTTTTATTAAAATCGGTCCACCGTATCAAAAGTTATTGTAATTTGAATGACGGCTCGAGGTAAGTATGAGAAAAGAGTAGTAATCTATAATAATATTATAAAGCTTATTTGTTTGGTTGAATGCGCTAATAAGGCTAATAGGAGTGGAGCGCCAATGAAAAATGTTTCAATATCGGGGTTTTTTCCCTTTTGTGAGCTTCCGCTGCGTGTTAGCGTTGGCCCAAAGTAACTATTCCACGCGAACGAAGTGTTCAAAATCAAAAACACTTTATTCAATTTAGGCCCTAAGAAGGCACTCATGAACGTCAAAACTACCACCGGTTCGGACAAACAACCCAGTCATCGAAAAGAACGGCAAGAAACTCGATCTGGTTTATCATTTTAACAAATATGTATAATATTTAGAATAATAATATATTCTATATAATAGTAAATGTCACAAACGTTTTTAATGGATGCACAGAGATGAGTCAATTCCAGACATCACCATCGTTCACATATTGATCCACTCTATAATAGCCTTAACGTTGTTGCTATAATGTTTCATATAGATCAGTTTAATAGTTTTTGAGTGCAAGAATAGAAAATATGCATTCATCCTCAGAAACTTACTTGTTTATAATGGTAATACAATTTTAATAACACTATGAAGCGCCTTTATTAGATTTAAATTTGATGAATCGTGCATACAACAAAGTTTGCATTTTGAATTGCCTGTACCTTTCTTATACGTATAAATTAGTATGTTTTATCCTTTTTAACTTCAACTAAAATACATTTTATCATACTTTATAGGTTTTTTAACGTTTGACCACATTCTTATCTGATGTTTACGACGACGTGATATAAGAACGTAATCACGCCAAATCCAGAGGGGACTGGTTCTCGAGCGCAGCTGCCGGAACGCACCAACAAGTGCTTGGCGACTGATTATCAAATTGAAGGTGATAGGTAACCAGACGGATGTAGAAAAACCCCTAACACCATGCTATAGTTTCATAACGCTTTTATCCTTCACCGCGCACTCCGACTCTGTTGCAAGGATTCGAACGTACATCTATTGACACTGTGTCAAAACACGCTATCAACGAAGCCATCGTCGCTTCGAAATAGAGTCGCGTGTGAAAATATTTGATACGATCAACAATACACCTCGATATCGTGTTTCGTCAATATATTTTTCATTCTCGTACTTTTCTAGAGACAGGTACGGGTTCGCACGACTCAAGGCTTGGCACAGTTTTATAGACCATAAGCCTGATGTGCCTTTAAGATTCAATTTGGCGTTTATAAAACGCTCACAATATTCGTGCTTGTGTCGCACCCCAGAAACTAGGTTAGTAGAACTGGCGAGGACATTATTATTTATGCGAGAATTCTGACATCTGGTAGAATACCTGTGAAGCATCGATTGTTTTTAAGTTACTTGGCTTTTCTACCGAAGTTATTCATTGTATAATACAATAGAATAACTACATATGATTCCGATGAATAAATATAGGAAAATAAATCAATATATCACTAATATATTTTTAAAGTTTTTTTTGTTTATGGAGTAAGTTTTTATGTTGTTCTAATGAACTAGGTGCCGCTACAGCACAAGAACTTACTCAGTGTGATTTTTTAATTACTAAGAATATTTTCGGACTGTCCATTTTGCAGTAACGAAATTACTTACAGCAACACATGAATCTAATAACAAACGCGTACCGATTCGTAAGGATAATTCATTAAAATTGTTATGTACTTTATATATTACTGCCTATCCAATTTTTATATGAATCCCATTAAATTTTTGGGCAGAACACGTCTTATTATGGCGGATATAATAACAAATAATAACAATACCAAGACGTAAATTATTAAGATAGCCGTCATACAAAATGTGTAGTTGGTTCTATGATCAGTAACGGAAGGAAAGAAAGAAGAAGGAAAAAAAGAAAGAGAATAAGAAGTAAAGAAAGAGAAAGAGGTAAATGAAAGTAGACGAAGACTGTGCGTTCAGAAATTTAAATGCTATAAACACGCGCCTACATACTGGCCTAGATCGTGACAAATCTAAGCAAGCCACTATCCGGATGTTTGGTGATCGCTATCGTATTACCAAACTTTTTGCATTTCAAGTAACAGAACCGCTATCTACTCTCGTACTTGTAAATAACTCGTAATTCGTTTGGAGAGAAAACACCTAAACGAAAAATCGCTTTAATTAAGAAAATATATTGCGCCTCGCTATTAAGACGTTTCGTGGGGTATCATGTACCAGGATATTAATGCGGGATAAGCTAATAAAAACTAAACATTACGACCTCGAATTAATCTCGCAGGATTAACTTATATTCCTTGATTTATAACAACGCCATGTCTACATTATTTGCTCTCTGAATGATCAAATATTATAGTGGACGCTACTTTGCACTTCCGCTTCGACAATCGATTAATCACTAATCTAAGGTAATAGATTGTCCTGATTACACATCAATCTGCAACATATTTTTAATTAATTCATTGATAATTATTATATTTATATTTGCTTTTTGTTACAGTTAGACGTAGTAGTGTTCAATTAATTCCAAGCGGAAGAGCAAAGCGTCCACTATAATATTTAATTATGGATTTCCATAGAGTAACACCTTTAATCAAATATCTCTGAAAGTTCGTCATTTTTAAGGTACCCATATAGTATAGGTACTGTTACAATCGTCTGTAATTTAATTTTTGTAGGGTGGTAGAGCCACGCTGAAGCTATTACTGGTTTCAGCGCGAATGGGTCACGACGTGACGTACGACGCGAAGTAACAGTGCTTGCATTGTTGTGTTTCGTTAGGTCAGTGAGAGCGCCGGAGGCCCACCTCCCCTCTCCTCTCGCCCTTCCTCCCTTTACCCCAAACACACGCTAGCAAACCACTTTCGACTCCCCTGGTGTTGTTAGTGTCTATGGACGGTGGTGATCACTTAACATTACGCGACACACCTGTTCATTTGCCTACTATGACATTAAAACATAAAACTATTACAGAAAACGTGATCTGTAAAATACTCTATGGTATTGTATAAAACTTACACTGTCTACTTAACATAAATAATAATAAAAGTCAACCGCAATGCCACCTACCGTCCAATTATGAATTTAAACCATTCTTGAATCCACCTGAACACACACAAAAAATGTCATCAAAATCCGTCCAACCGTTTAACAGGAGTTATGTGACTACATACACACGGACAGAAGAATTATATATATAAGCTGTACCCGCGACTTCGTCAGCGTGGGACTTTTTTTCTAGAACTACCTACGCTATCTATAGAAGATTATCACGTACTCAATTATATAAAGGTTTGTGTTGAAAATAGCATGACTTTTTCTGTACAAAGTTATTTCTCTATCTCAAGGAACACTATAAGAGTTATATTACTTGTGTGATAACATGTAAACATATAGGCAAGTCTAGAATCCAAATGGGAGCGATGAATCCCATTGTTGCGGTGATTTCCCAAAGGGATGTCCTTTTTCACTCTACAGTAATCCCTCGGGACGTACTCCGGTGCGTCTCAGACTAATTGATTTTAGCGTGGCTTGAAACTTACATTTTAAGTATATTTTTTAAGTGAAACTTCTTCGTGAGGGTGTTAATTGGATTTGATGAAACGAAAATGTGTAACGTTTTTGATTTCAAATATTACAAGTATTGTAATAACTAATTACTTTTAAAAAATAACTTTTTGGAGAATCAATATGATGTTAACAATCCATATATTCTTTGAAAGAAGATATTTTACAGTGCATAGTTTAAAAATAAAAAGCATCACACATTTTCTTTCATTGTCGTCCCATTTTGAGCTATGTTTGAAATTTGAAGTATATATAACTCATCAGATTAAAAAAAAACAATATTTCGTGATCGAAACAAACTCGCTTTCGCATTTATAATACTACTAACACTTTACGATGAATCTGTAGTTAACATTATAATCTAAAAGATAAAAGAACCGCGCGTGTAGATCTATCGTGGTATACATATTATTGAAACTCTGGCGCAGGTGTTCCGTACGGACTTTGATAGCGTTTTTTATTACCGACGAAATCGAACCCGCGACCGTTAATACAAATAAATAAAAGATTCCCTCGATGAATAAACAGGTCGTCTTTTATGTGTATCATTACGCTAGTTTATATTGGTATTGTTAGAAAGGGTTAAATTGAAAAAACATCGATACACCTACTTTAAGTTTTGAGAAGTAATACGGTCGGTACCGTTATATCGATTTATAAACCTACCACCACGAAATCCAGTATGCACTAGGTACTTTAACTCGTAGTGGCTACTGGTAATTTCCTAGAAATACTCCTTAGGGGTTAAATATTTTCTATAACTAGTGGGCGCTCAGTGGGCAACATTCAACCCCACTTCATTGATTTTTTAAAGTTTGAACTTTATTTGGGTTCCTGTGTGAAAGGGATTATATAATCAAAGGTTTTCATCGTGGCTACTCAGTTATTTTTCACTTTTTATTTCAAATTATATAAACATAAATAAATCTATGTCTAAATGAAAATTGATATTAATTATAAATTAGAAACAAAAACAGGCGGTTACATAGGGTGGTAAGGCTCTCAAATTGTAAGTAAACAAAACTATACGAAAATAAAGAAATTTATCGCAACTCATGACGTAACTTTCAATTAATTTTACACGACACAATTTACAATAGATGTCTATACTAATAATATTATAAAGGGGTAAAGTTTGTGAGCTTGTAGGGGGTAATCTCAGGAACTAAAACCGATTTTGAAAATTCTCTTATCAATAGAAAGTCACGTTATTTGTGAGTATCATAGGCTATATATTAACCTGAAAAATGAAAAGACTTTTTGTGGTAGTCGGATTTGCAAAGTAAGTAGGAGAAAAAGCGGTCGAACGAAAAGGTTTTTTACGAACGCTGCCTTAACGATGAGAGATATATGATAAAGTTCTAGAGAAAAGTTGTAGAGCTTGATAATGCCTACAAAAAGCAGCATATGTCTATTTTTTATATTTAAATCACAAAAAGTAGTTTTTTATAAATGTTTACCGCCCAAAGAAATGGGCACGAGTCAGCTAGTTAGAAATAAAGTCGTCGATATTATAAAGCTAAGTATTATATTATTGTCTGATTGGTTGAAGCACATGTTTTGATACATTAAGCAATAATTGTTAGTTTTCATGTTATTTTAAAATGTGATTTTAGAGTAGTGTTTTAGTATTTTCTTTCTTTTTCTGTTATAGTTTGTTAGTTTTCATTATATTTAAGTCTTTAAATCTGTAAAGTCGTTAAATATTTAGTTTTATTCAAATTTAATCTCTTATTTGGAGCATGCCGTACCTGTCTATAAATATAACTACATCTAAGTGTAATTACAAAACTATTACTATTGATATATTTACAAATGTATCGTCATGTTCATGACCTACGATAAATAAATAAATATTAGTCTTAGAAAGATGGTTAACTCAATGCCATCGGTCAGTAGATACGAAGTGTTATAATATTTTATTAATATTTCGTTTTATTTTAAGATAATTAAAAGTCTTTTATTTCATCGCCTTATTTCAGCTATTTATTTTAGGTAGATATTTGTTAAACAACACTACGTTAATTATTTGCATGTCACAATTCCAAAAACGCTCAATCAGATGACAGTAGAAAAAGGAATATGAAACAGTCTATTGCAACGACCCCTAAAATTGGTGTTAAAATTAAGCAAATATTAATTGTGGGCAGTCTATAATATAATTCACTATTTTATATAGGTACGTTAATTCTCTTGCTTGCCTTCTGCTAGACAACGATGATATTTTAAAATATTGAGCACGATCAAGATGACTAGGGAGTTTTCTTAGCATTCCGTGTTTAAGACAGAGTGTCTTTAATCATCGTGTCTGGATTCGTTCAATGTTCTTTATATGAAGTGTGTAATATGGAGACCAAACTACGGAAGCGTATTCCAGCAGGCCTTACTAGAGTTTTGTACAGATAAAACATAGACATATCTTAGTCATACGAAATAGAAAGCCTAGGATTTGATTATTTTTACTAATAATGTGATTGTAGTGTGGACGGAACGATAATTTACTATTAAACATAACACCAAGATCTCTGGCTACTTTCTTACGTTCAATGGAGTAGCTACCTATTTTATAATTATACTGAAATTTAGGAATTGTAGTTGCAAATGGTATCAAAAAACACTTTTTAATATTCAGATACATTTAATTTAAGACCATTCGTTGATACTGACAATATCGTTTTGCAATAGAAAACAGTCATTAGTATTACGTATTGTTGAAAACAAATTTCAAGTCATCAGCGTATAACAAGCAATCACTATGGAGGTACTTGACTAATATATATAAACAGTATGGTCCCAAATGTGAACCTTGGGGTACCCCCGAGGTAACGAAGATGGGACCATGACAGATACACTCATCTTATTTGAGTTAAATAATTTCGTTATCATAATTAAATACCCTTTTACGAGATCTAATTGAATCACATTGTTTAGATAATAAATATTGGATACAAAAGGTCTTGTAATAAATATTTAGCTATAAAATAAACTATGTATTATTTAAAGAGCTTTAATATTGTATTTGTCATGAACACAGTCGTATATAGCTTGTATAATAAAATCTAGGATGTAGAGCAATCGTATGTGGTCTTATGATAATCCAATAGCTCACACAATACAGTAAAACCTGGAAAATTTCATATGTGATCCTCACCACTGGTTTTCAGTTCAGGGCATTTTAGGTGATTTTACATAATAATTATACACGAACTAAACCGTTGGTACAGCCTAGTTAATGAAATAAATAAATCACGTTTTCAAAACATTAGCCGCCCATTGAATTGAGGACAAAGGCGGGGAAATGGAAAAATTAATGGACTCAAAATTCTGTAAGGAGAGTTCCGTAACCTCCGAAGTATTCACTGGAGACTTGTACGTCGCCTCTTGAATTTTTCAATAATTAATATTATACAAAAGACGCCACGAAATATTTTTATTAGAAGGCCGGTTTGTAAAGATTCTTTTGGTATTAGTCTTACGTTGAGAGTTAATTGAACAGGAAGCCATATTAGCGTATTATATAGAAATCCAATAAAGATTACATAAATTTCCAGTGTATAAAAAATGAATTTAAATACTTGTTAGATATATTTTATGCTATTGCATGTAAGCCTTACGTATTCGTATTTGATCAATGTGATATAACGCTATCTTACAAAATTTTGGTAGGTACTAATATATTATCATTCATTGGCAACAATGCAAGTCCCGTAAAAATTAACCAGATGGCGTTAAACTAAACTAAAACAGACATATAACTAAAATATTTTTTTTGTGTAAAATATTTTTTTTCTATGAGCACGTATATAGATAAGTTTAAAAAAACCAATAATATATAATAGAACAAAGCTTTTGTCCGCGCATTAGTCTAAACTACGTGATGGATTTGGGTAGCATTTTGTCTGTAATATATAGAACTTCTACCAAAAGACTTATTGTTTTTAATATGTGGGTATTATGTTCATTGAATTAGAAAAGATTCGAATTATAACAATAAATAAAAATATTTCCCAGACGTTTACATTTGTAACGCTAGTTAAACCTTACGATATATATTAAAATAATGTAGTATGATATTGTATATCAAGGAACAATCACAAAAAAGTTGTTATGGTATATGATACCTCGTAAGAACAACCTACTGTCAATATTTCTATTTTTTATACAGGACTAGCTGACCCGTGCAACTTCGTCTGCAGTAAATCGGTTATTACCGGTTTCAAATGTATTTTTAAACGTAAATAATCTTAAAAACCTAAAACCTGATCGCAGCGACAGAGCACTTCCAATTGTGAATCCAAACTATCCAGTGACTCACTCAAACATATACCCAGTTGGTATGTGAAAAATATTTTAAAATAAGCTTAGAACCCGTTCGCAGCATCACCTACCGGCTCCAATTAAGATAAAAAAATAACCTATATATATTGCTGATAAATGTCTTCCCAGTACCCCTTATAACTTCATCGCTTAACATACTGTAAAGATTAAACTTTATCTACATTAAATTTCCATTTTATTTTAGTTGTTTGTTTTATAAGAATTTGTAAAGTATACGTGAAATCTGCATTCAATCTTAATTTTGTCAAATTTATTTTACTTTTGATATATAAACCACCTTTTTCACTGAGATACTGAACTTGGGATAATATACCTTTCTAACAGTGAAAACTTTTTTTTAATCACATTAGTGGTACTAAGGATTCCTCGAAAACAAAACTTTACCTCTCTTTATAATATGAGTATAAATACATATAACATACTATGGTAACTGCAAACACCTCAATTAATTATTTTAATCGTAGATTTACAAACGTGAACCCAACAAACCTAATGTAAAAAAGAGTGACTAATAAAATCATCTAAATGTATTTAAGTCCATTCACTTATCTGCTTTTCTCTCGTATTTAAGTCCTCATTAAAATTATAATAACTTTTTATAGAGTGAACCGATTTGAATGAAACCAAGACTAAATGTTACTTGAGGATATGAGTTTCTGACAAAGTTTTATCGTGAATGCAGTACTTTAACAGTGATGCCTGTCCATATAATAAGACTAACAGACAAATAGATATTACTAAAATTGATTGAAATGTATTTTTTCACAAAAATCTAAGTACAGACACGTTAGATTTCCATTTTAATTATATGTATAGATGTACAATTGACAATAGAACACAAAACTGTAACAAATAACATTGTTTACTACAAATCTTGATTAAATCTTGTTTTTTTTTAGTAAAGTTAATCACACTGGATGGCGCCCCTCATCACGTTTTGTGATTAAATTAAAAATAAGATCGAAAATAGTAAATAATTAGTGTCATGTGTATGTGCCTAAAATAAATTAGTATTCATATTTTGCGACTTTGCAATTAAGCATATAATGCGTTACGATTGACAAGAGACAATTACAGAAGTAACAAGCTTTAAGTAATTATTGTTCCGGGTAATCTCCAAAACGGCTGGACCTATTTTAACGGGAATTTTACTTTTTACTGCCAGATAGCCGAAATTATAGCGATTGATATATTCTATTTTATTTGTCCGCGGCTTCATCCGCATGGCTATTTCCAAAATGGTTGGACCGATTTTCACGGGGTATTCACTGGTAGATAACAGACCTCATAAAAAGTAATTTAGGTTTTTTATTCGACTTCGGCCGCAGTGGAATATCCGTAATGCTTGAACTGATTTTCACGGGACGTTCACTGGCAGATATCTCACCTTATAAGAAGTAACTTAGACTATTTTATTTTTTTACTCAAGACTTCTTCCGCAATATCCTACTATCTTCCAATTGGTTGAACTGACTTTCACGGAGCTTTTACGGGAAAATAACGTGCGGGCTCGAAAGAAGTTGTACCGCCTCGATAATAAAATGAAAACCTTGACAAATTATACCTAAACCTTCCCCATGATTCATCAATCATCATCTACTGGTGAAAACGGTATGAAAATGGTCGTTTTTTACTTTATCGCGAACAAATAATCTGACAGAGCACTTTCTTTTTAACCGACTTCGAAAAAGAAGGAGGTTACTATGTTCGGTTGTATGTATTTTTTTATGTATGTTAATCGATTTTTTCGTCAATTGTGAACCGATTTTAATGGTTTTTTTTTTATTTGAGTTGGTACGCTATGTAGTGATTAACTACTATCTGTGCATTCGTCCGTGTGAAATTGATCAAAAATATTATACAACCGCGTGAGACGTGTGCCTTACTGGAGTCCAAGCATAAATATACATAATTGAAAGTCATATATCTGTATGTAATATGGATTATATCATCTTTTTGGTCAATTTGGCGGCTATTACCGCGTTTGCTTCTACATAACTCAGTGATTATAGCAACGTATAAGAATAACTTAAGTATATCGACAATATGATTGATAAATTCATGTTTTTAATAGCGTTTAAAAGTTACTGAAAAAAGACGTTCCTAAAATTATTTAGAAATCAAAATTTTCACCTGTAAAGATGTGATGCGCATTAAAAAACGAAACGTAAACCGCCTATCAGGTATCCTCAATCCTGTTTGGAAGAACATAGTATATCTTTATATTAAAGAACAAGATTTTCTAAAATTCTCGTTCTTCCAACGTTGCTGGCTCTTGTACTAAGGTGTCGCAAAAAAAGTCTATATTAACTACTTTTTTTTTGTTTTTTTGTTGTCCTGGAGAACTCCCTGCATTTTATGGGACAAAAATTATCCTAAATCTAACCTTGTTATTATATATTTGGTGTCACTGTGTCAAGTTTTGTCAAAATTGGTTCAGTGCTTTCAGAGTGATACGTTTTCACATGGACAGAAAGACAGACAGACAGACAAAAATTGTGAAAGGATTATTTTTGGCTTTTATATCGATAACAAAGTCTACCCCGATCAAAATTTTCAAAAAAATTTAATGTTTTTGCTTTAAAAGATTTGGCTTTGGTACAGTTTTATTATAGTATAGATAGAAAAAGGTCATGATCCAATAAAATTTTTCATTTATAAATTTCACGATTATTTTGATGGTTTAATAGGATGGAATCTTTTAGAACAGTGGCAAGCGAAAATAGACCTTCAGACTCGTACATTAAGAACTGAATTCACTTGCAATAAAATTCAGATGTATGATTCTAAAACTGTTAATTTATTTGAGACAATTATTCCTGCACAGTCAACTCAAATAATTAAAGTACATTGTGACACGAGAATTTTATATATAAAAGAAGATAATAATGGTTTCGCGTCAGCGACATGCTAGATGACCGACCGTGTTGTTGCATCAGACTAGCGACAAGTAGGTGATCGCGGATGATCATAGGCTTAGTTGATTAATAAATTAACGTTAATAGTGGTAATATAGAAATTGTTAAATTTAAATAATTCACAATATAATTAATTTCAAAATTTGAAATATGTAGAACATAGTTATTCCATCGTTTTAAGTTTTCACTTCTATAGGCAGTCCTTATGACTTGCCTCCGCTATTTTTAATGCAGAATGGTCCAGTCGGTAAGCGTAACAGCTTGCCAACCGAACATATCGCCGATCGAAGTAAATTTGGTAACAAAAGAACTTATGTTTATTTTCCTTGTTGTACTCGTACTGAAACGGCGAGAAGCGTCGTCTATGTGGCTCGTAAATAGTGTTGGCAACTATTTTTACAAGTATCGATAACTTTGTATATATTCAAAATTGTTTAAAAATTATGTTTGTTTTATTTAAACCAAAAAAAATTGACATAATAACGTCTTATAAATCGATGAACGCCGGCAGCACGCACGAAAAAGCATGACTCATTGTCACGTTCCGCCTGAGCCGAGCGTTCAAACGAAAGCACGGAAGAAGCGATAGAGAGGCTCGATCCGCCTAAGCGTTTGGCTTGCGACGCATCTATCTCTCTTCCACTCCATCGGCCGATGCGTCCATGTCATTGTCACGTAAAATTATCGTCTATAAACCAACTTTAACCCTTTAACACTTTAAAAACCAATTTGTTTTAAATCATTTATCAACTCTTGCATTATAATAAAATATCTCAAAACGCTTCAGTTTTAAAATAATAATGCTAGCTCTGCAGGTATATGTTCTTGAAAGAGTCTCATCCGAATGTTTTAATAAAGTTTCCCGCAACATTAGTCACATTCACAACATGACAAGGCACTTTGTATTATATTAATATTATAAATGAGAAAGTTGGAGACTATGGATGGGTATTTGCTACTGTTTCACGCAAAAAGTATTCAACAAATTTTGATGAAACATTACCGTAATATCCTAACTGAAATTATAAAGCTGGAGGGTATATTTGTTTTTCTTTTTTATAGTAGCACGGCAAAATAACTGCAACATGCCTGATGGTAAGCACAGTACAGTCCAAAAACAATGGCGACCAACGAGTAACACACTTTTTTGTTTGATTGAACGCACTAATCTCAAAATTACACTTTCACACCTTTTCCCGTTATCCGAAGTACAGAAAAAGGATGTCTTTTATCCTAAAAAAATGTACTACTTCCGAGGAATAGATCAAATAGAAGTTAAAGCGAGCGGAGACGCTGGCAAAAACTAGTAGCATATACGTAGAATAGCGCATAGACTATAAATCTAGACACATATCATTTCAACTGGCCAAAATATTGCGATAACTATCAAGTAAGTTTGCAAAAATCCTGTCATCTAGGAATAAAATCCGTGTACGCTGCGTAAAGCATTAGAGCTATACGAAGATAATATATGATGTCAATATTTATGAACATAAAGTCGCGAGTAACAATAGTCTTTTCGTTAATATAAATGAGTACTTTTCAGTTACTCTCGTATTTAACTTTGAATGTTTTCAAAAGTTTACAAACGTACATGTTGTTAGCGAGACAATATAAGTGTATAATCTGTGAGCGGCGCGAAAGTGGAACGGTTACGATTTGTATTTTGACATTCAACAAGGTTAGTGTTACCGCGGCAAGCGTACCGTTCCGAGCCGTGCCGTTTCCGCGCTGAGTTTGTTGTTAACACATGTTATACTTCTGTTATTGAAAGTGTGAATAGGCTGCAGTTATCGCTTACCTTACCTCGCTTTCATAGGCATTCACAATTCGGTACTTCTTACTAATACTGGGTTTCTGTCGGATGGATAGTATGTCCACGGCCTGTAATATTCTGCGCCGAGTCATATGATTTGCCCCAAGTACTAAGTAATTTCCTATCAAATAGTGTGCTCTCATATTAACATTTTTAAGGTCATTGTTTATTTGCTATGGATCTTACCATGATCTTAAGTAACCTATAACGTTCGTCAACTAATAGAATAAAAAATGTAAAGAAAATCGGGTACAAACAAACAATAATGCAAATAAAATTGAGCTTTTTAACATTAACTATAGAACTAGGTATGTTTTGTAGAATATTATAGTTAAATATTCTACAGGAATTTCAGTAAGTTTATGATCTTTTTTCCAACGACATAATTTTCAATTGTGACTAATTTTTATCGACTATGCTATGTAATACCCCATCACTAGTCGTAAATATAAGAAAACAATTTGATTTTATTCCTACGTTGTATATTCTGTAATCCTTTATTGGCGTGTGTAGGGCGTGCTAGAAACCATGCCACATTCTAATGCGCAAGCACCACCGTCATATTTCTGCCGCAAGTAATTGTACTCATGCGTCTGTGTTATCATCCTGAGAGACTGAGTAGTAGAGTTATTTACATAGGCAAAGTCTTATACAAGATTGCCACCTCAATGCCGGCAATGGAGGTGAGGTATGTCAGCTTCATACTTGGCGTTCTTTGCACACCTTTGAGCACACCTTTGCCTATGCATTTCATCCCCTCAATCTGGCAGATGTCGGCCCCTCATCAGGGGTATCCTTTTGGCGATTGGCGGGGTTGAAAGTGATAACACCCTCTGAGGAACCAGTGGGAGATGCACAGAACACGAGTATGCCTCCAGCTACAAGGACCTGTCTATTACTGCGATCATAACTCCCAGGCACTATCTACGGAGGACGTCACCTCTCTTACACTACCGTCCGCTTCATCAACCGCGGGAGGGGAACTGCGACGTCAACTACCATTCCGTCTCTGCCGTATCCTTTGCCAACATTATTTCCTCGCAGGCATGAGGCAATTGAGCTCCAAACTGGCCTTGGCCTTGGCCATTTTAGGAACGACATCCAAGAGCGAGATTTCAGGGCCAATGTCTGCAATGAACTCATGGCGTGTGGCGTCTCAGACGGGGCGAGTAACGTGTATTAATGCGAATCCTTCCAACTTTGTGAAGAATAATCATCGTATTTAAAAATATAATATTATCTATTTATTTTTATTTAATCGTATGGCTAAATAGAGTATCTATTTGATTATTTGTATTTGTCACTGCGAGGTTTAATTTATCTGCAACAGTGCACCGGTCAAAAATTTGTAACTCTTTCGCACCACCCGGGGAACATGTGCAGGGGAATGAGGTACACTTCCTGTGGATGCGAGTAACATCAGCCCCATTCTTCATTCTGCGCCGAGCAGCAAGGTTGAAATTTACCGATTAAAACCTCACC
Source organism: Antheraea pernyi (assembly GCA_015888305.1). Classification (NCBI taxonomy): domain Eukaryota; kingdom Metazoa; phylum Arthropoda; class Insecta; order Lepidoptera; family Saturniidae; genus Antheraea; species Antheraea pernyi. The sequence goes on along the minus strand of MU158893.1, from coordinate 488,288 downwards.
GATTTTCGTTCATCACTTTTCAGCTGATCTGAGTTATTAAGATAGCTTAGCCGATCATCGTGAAATTTTGCATACACATTGTCCCGGGTATAGAAAATAATGTAAGATACCTTTCATCCCAAAAAGTACCGGTGCCGAAGTATACATCAAATTAACATTAACGCGAGCGAAGTCTGGGGCATAGGCTAATGAAATATACTTCTCGTGTACAGAGTTTGACCGAAATCTGTCATTTTTGAGTTAAATCTTACAAGAAAGAAAAAACATTTCCTGAAATGACGTACATGCCATCATCACTCGGCTTTATAACGGAGATCTATTATAGCATATGAAAAAAATATCCATGTACAGATATAAGTACACTTTTATTTAGATATAGATAGTGTAGTAAGCGAAAAGTTAAACACAAATATTGCTCAAAATTATAAATACAACTACATTATGGGTAATAAAATATCTCTCGTAAACATACGTACATTGTGTATACAAAACAATACAATTTTGTATGGTTTATTGTCAACATTATTGAATTTTGTTTACATGACTGCGAACTCCAGCATGTATCAATGATTGTTTTAGAACTTTCGTACATTTACTAATTTAATTTAAATACATTGGTAAAAGTATCGGACGGCAAAGGAAAACATACTGAAGAAACCTAATCCTGATTAATGTTCTTGTAATACCTCGGTATGTGGGAAAACTATAGAAGTCTGGATTTTTCGATGATTGAAATCACATGTAACTTCTCTGGAACAGGCTTTTGGCCCAACAATGGGACTCTTATATTTAGTATTACATATCTATATATTAATACGTGAAGCCTAAACTTTGTATCCCTTTTAAACGGAATTGAGCGAACGGATGAACGTGAAATTTGGCATAGTTAAAGTTTATATGGAGGAGATTTATTTTATATAAAATGCATTAGAAGTACATTAAATTAATTAAAATATGCATTACTCACACTACTGCTTCAATTTTACACAACATATACACACATGTAAATAAAAAAGACATTTTGACATCTGTCAATAAAGGACTTCAAAAAAGGTTGTGAAGGAGGTTGCTATGCTCGACTGTATGTATTATTTTACTCTTACGTTCCAATTACCCTTTTTCATTCTACATTCAACAATGATATTATAACATACAAATATTATTATAATATTTATCCCTTTAAAAATCAATGAACTATGGTCGAATGTCGACCACTGGGCGCCCACTAGCATGTCCTAATAATACTGAATACTTACTGTTACTTTTACAACAAATCACTACTAAGTAGCGCTATAGTGCATCGACATCTATACTATTTATCCGAACATCATGAGGGGCGTAAGGGGTGTCAAATAACATCGTAAGACTTGATATACCCAAGCCAACCTCACCAGCACGTGGTGCACCCTTCTGAATAACGAACGAGGCAATGACGAAAGTGGGGTAGTAGGGTTTTACAGCCCGACTGGGTCGGAATCACCATGTATATGGTGAAAAAGCCCGTCATAGTGATTCGCTTTTGCGGGTCGCGTTTCGGGATCAGCCTTTCATCCAGCTTTTCACAGGCCGGCATGACAGCGGAGACCGGCGATGGATAGTGTTTCACTCGGTGGTCGCCATTGTTTTTGAATTGTACTGTGCTTAACATCAGGCACAGTGCAGTCTCTTTGCCGTGCTACTATAAAAAAAAATTAAATATAGTTCGTAGATGTTCGAACTGAGTCTAAGCTAGCGGTGAAGGAAATCATCGCAATGAAACCATATCAATCAAATCAAATCAATCAAATCAAATCAAAAATACTTTATTCAGTTTAGGCCCTAATAAGGCACTTATGAACGTCAAAGACTACTACCGGTTCGGAAAACAACCCAGTCATCGAGAAGAACCGGCAAGAAACTCGATCGGGTACATTTTTTTTTAACATATATTTCTAATACATTATACAACAATGCTTTTAGTGGATGCACAGAGAGGAGTCAATTCCAGACATCACTATCATTCACATACTGATCCACTCTATAATATCCTTTTGAAACTAAAACCCGTTTGACATGGCGCTTAAATTTACAGTCCGGCAAATCGGTAACATGCTTGGTAACATGCTTTGGGACTGTATTGTAGAACCCTAACACTATTACCTAAAAAACTATTACTGGTTTTGCTAAGTCTGAAACATGGGACCACCAGTTTATTACAGTTTCTAGTATTTAGATTATGCCGGTCTTTAACTAAATTCAGTTTCTCAAAGTTTTTCCGGACATACATTAAATTATCAAGAATGTATTGGGAGGGCAGAGTTAAGATACCGAATTCCTGGAATTTCGTTTTTAATGATTCGCGAGGTCCCATATTATATATTGCCCGAACTGCCCGTTTTTGTAATAAAAATATCGTGTCTACCTCAGCAGCCGTACCCCATAGCAGAATGCCATAAGACATTAAGCTATGGAAGTAAGCGAAGTAAACTAACCTAGCAGTGGCAATATCTGTAAGCTGGCGAATCTTACGTATTGCGAATGCAGCGGAACTTAATCTGCTCGCCAGTTTTTTAATGTGAGGGCCCCATTGTAATTTAGAATCTAATGTAATTCCCAAGAATACAGTATTGTCAACTAACCCTACTAAATTCCCTTCGATCTTGATTCTACTATCAACCTGTCTAACATTGGGTAATGTAAATCTTATACATTTCGTTTTATCTGCATTTAGCAATAGGTTATTTAACGCAAACCAATGACAAATTTCACTTAAAGTATTATTCAGATGCCCGACCTCTGAATCTATCCTTTTCACTTTAAATATTAGAGAAGTATCGTCTGCAAAAAGCACCATGTCAGCAGAGTTATTAACCACTAGCGGTAGATCGTTTATGTATATTAAGAACAAAAACGGCCCTAAAATAGAGCCCTGCGGGACACCAATTCTAGCAAGCGATCCCGCAGAGGTTACCCCATGTATGTTAACTTTCTGACAGCGATCTTTTAAATAAGAGACTAGAAGGTCGAGAGAAGATCCACAAATACCGTAGTGTTTTAATTTAAGTATAAGCGTACTATGATCAACGCAATCGAAGGCCTTAGACAAATCGCAGAACACACCAATTGCATCTTGCGAATCCTCCCAGGCTCCTAATATATGATTTATGAGCGTTGCACCAGCGTCAGTAGTAGATTTCGATTTTGTGAAACCAAACTGTCGACCATCCAGAAACTTTTGCACAGTAAAATATTCTACCAATTGTTTAAGCATAATCTTTTCAAAAATTTTACTTATCGACGGAAGTACAGAAATAGGTCTATAATTTCCAAGACTACTTCTGCAGCCTGATTTAAACAAAGGAACCACTTTGCTTACTTTCATTAGATTAGGGAAAGTTCCTTTTGATATACACTGATTAAATATATTAGCCAAATGTGGTGAAATAGTGACAATTAAGGACTGTATTACTATTACCGACATTCCCCATATGTCTTCGGTGTGTTTTAAATTTAATTGTTTGAATGTCCTTATTATTTCACCTGCACTAATAAATGAGAATTTAAATTCTGAATTTGTAGGTGCACTCATATTCTTTAAAAGAGCTGCGGCACCCTGGGCTGATGATGTTATACTTTTTGTTAATTGTGAAGGTATATTAGTGAAATAGTCTTGGAAAACAGTTGCTACCTCTGAACTGTTCGAAATACGTACTCCGTCGACACTTAGATTAAATGCGTTATCATTTATTTTATTTTTTCCTAATTCTTTATTTATTATATGCCAGACAGTCTTGGTCTTATTTCTAGACTCGAGAATTTTATTTCCTAAAAATTTTGCTTTGGCAGCTACACAAACACGTTTAAAAACTTTAGAATAATTCCTAACGTAGGCATGAAATGATTCACTATTTGTTAGTGATTTCTTATAATATAGATCATACAAACGATCTCTACTTATTTTAATACCTGTAGTTGCCCATTCACTAATTTTTTTTACTTTCTTTACACTAATAACTTTTCTTGGGCAATGTTTACTAAATTCAGTGCTTATGATATTAAATTAATAGCATAACATAGCATGGGCTTCTTCTAAGTCTAGTTAGCTAGCTACTACCCTCATGTTGAAAATCTGTCGCTAAGGACCTGTTGGTGTGTTCCGGCAGCTGCACCTGTGAGCCAGTACTCCTCGAAGTTTAGCGTATTTGTGAAATGCTAGAATAGTATATGGCATTTGCTATAAATCAATTTTTCTTAAGGATAAATAAAATAATACGTGCGTAGTTGGTATGTTATGAAGGCCTTGTCTAACTTGTTTATGTAGACTGACAGAGAAAGAAAACATAGGGTATATAAACGCGGAATAAAATTGCGAAATACCAGTCTATTATTTGTATAATTATCCGGTTTATACGGCTAAGGGAAATAGGTCAAGCAATAGGAACTAACTCCAACAATAACAATTAACCCCGGACCGTCGCGTCGCTTCGGAACCTCACGGCGGTTTTAACCTATTGTTCAGAATACATTGTTCTTTACAAACTGTTTGCTGATAACATTTCTATACGTATACGTCGATAGTAAAGTTATATTGGAAACTTTAGAATATTTTATATATATATAAATCTTCTGTCCGCGTGTATATGACTCCTAAACGACTGAAGAGATTTTGATGAAATTTTTTGTGTGTTAAGGGAGATTCAAGCACAGTTTAGATTTTATGTTCTATTTTTTTTAATTTCAAGGCAGGTATACATCTGCTGTGCCCGCTAGTTATATATCACATATAAATTTTGAATTACTGTCAACGCCCTTAGATAATCGTATATGCTATCGTATGAGCTACGCGGTATAGTACCTGTCTGACATAGACATTCACACATCGGTCTTTCTCGATAATACTCGGTTCTTGTTGTCAAAACCAGTCCGCTCTGAGCATCCTGTACCTCGCGCCACACCTCGCCCGCCACACGAACTATTCGGTTTTACTTAGTGTAATTTCTATACACAATGTGTACTATAATTATTGAGCTCCTAAGAGACATAGCGTGATAATAGATAACCCACAATCTTCCTTAATAAATTTCATATGTTCTATTAATATTATAAACGAAAAAGTGTATGAGAATGGATGGGTGTTTATTACACTCTACAACAAAAACTACTAAATGTATTATGATATGATTATATTATAATTTATAGCGATATCATTTAAATTTGCCAAAATATAACGATAAGCGTCAAGTAAGTTTGAAGAAATTGTTATAAACTGCAAAACTCTTTATAGTTACACAAAGATTATGTATTTTGTCATCATTCATCAAATTACAAACACAGACAATGTCGCGGACGGCAGTAGGCTATAAAATACAATAAGTCTTATATAACAAAGACGTAGGTAAAGACACGGGGAAAGCTATATATAACAATAAACAAATATTAAATAGTAAGTCGTATTATACTACTCACGTGTCCTAGACACACGGTATTAAACGTGATATATTGGACAGAATAAATATCTAAAGACATGCGGACTTCGATCCGGCCGTTCGGTCAAAGTAAACACGATGTATTGTATTTATTATCTGTACTAAAACTGAAGACTCCCGACGAACATACATTCCAAAACTAACATCTATATATATAAAAAGAATGTTAACCTAACGTGCGTGTGCTTTTTACATTTTTGTGAATAAAAGTGTTGCAGGTGTCTTGGAATAAGTAATAAAAAGGTTATCAATCATTTTTGGATGTGTTAGAGCCACGCTGAAGCTATTACTGGTTTCAGCTTGAATGGATCTGACAGAAAACCGACGTGAAGTAACAGTACTTGCATTGTTGCGTTTAGTTCGGTCAGTGAGAGCGCCGGAGGCCCATCTCCTCTTTCATGTCCATTGTCATTCCCCTCTCCCCCACTCCTCCCTCCCCCAAACAAAGGCTGGCAACGCACTTGCAACTCCCCTGGTGTTGTTAGTGTCTATGGACGGCGGTGATCACTTACCATCATGTGACCCGTCTGTTCGTTTGCCTCCTATAATATATAAAAAAAAATTTTAGAAATGACTATCTTTTTTTTTTTTTTAACGTGGGGAATTCCCTTATGGATACGCCACCCTCCCGGGGGAGAGGGTGGGTTATGTCCGAGTCGCACGGACTAAAACCCCACGGTGTACCGACAGACCGTTTTGTGGGGGCGGCAAGGGATCGTACAAGCTAATCAACCTTGTAGAGCCGCCCCCACGGTCCGCCCGGCGGAAGGTACCCGCCGGGCTCCTACCTATAGAGGGACAGACCGGGTACACACCAGCTGCCCCCCCTCGTCCGCCGAACCCGTGCAATGAGGAGATGGGCCCCCCGGCCCATCCCCTCAGATCCGGCTACGGTGGCAGGAGGAGTTGGGCGAAGCGCCTTCCCCTCCTGCCTGTCCTCCTTTGGCGGAGACGGCCACTTTCAGGGTC
>MU158893.1:461730-477768 GCA_015888305.1 Antheraea pernyi | reverse complement strand
CCCTACGCCCGCCTAACCCCTGGTCTTGCCTACTTACCGGGTAAGTAGGCAAGCCAGAGGTTTCCTAATCCTAACCCCCCACACCTACGTAGCCTACCTGGGAGGTTCCCTCAGGGCGGCCTCTGGTGGAAACTGCCACTCCCTCTCCGTCTTCCACGCCTGGCACCCCGACGGCGCGTCGTAGATGCACCGGTGTCCCTCTCCCTGGCTCGCTCTGCCTCCTCCTTCCGTAACATGACGGAGTCACAGAACGAGGCGACATCTCTCCATGCTGTTTCGTCCTCGACCATGGCTTTGACAACTGTGACCAGGGACAGGTCACTGCCAATGGAATCTGTGAGCACTCGGCGTTGTTCTGCCCACGCCGGACACAATTCGAGTGTATGTTGTGCAGTGTCCAGTAACTCACCGCAGTGGTGACAATGCGGAGTGAGTTCCTTCTGGGCGATATTGTGCAGGTACTTCCCAAAACACCCGTGTCCGGTCAGTACCTGCACCAATCTAAAGGTCAACTGACCATGACTCCTCTCCACCCATTTCTTGAACACAGGGCGAATCGCCTCGATGGCCCTTTTCCCTGCAAGGGGTGAGTCCAACGCGCCGCTCCATGTCCTCATCATGCGTTCTTTCAGCTGCGTTATTCGAACCGCCCTCTCTCTTGGGGCGATGGTTGCTCCCTGAGCTGTTCGCACAAAACACCAGAAGTACAGCTCAGCTTGGTATAGGGCCACCAACTTCCAAGGAGCTGAACTTGCCAGTAGGCATGCCGACTCATAAGCTACTGTGCGGTAGCCTCGTATGGATCTGATAACCATAGTCCTGTGTATTTGACGAAGAACAGCACTGTTTGTGGCAGTCAGGTTCTCGTACCACACGGGAGCGCCATACAAAGCCATCGATTTGATTACGTTCGTATATAAGCTGCGACAGTTTGGTCCTGGACTGCCGAGATTTGGTAGCATCCCCGACAGCGCAGAAGCAGTCCGCATGACCTTCGGTGCCAATTGCCGGAAATGCTCCACGAAATTCCAGCGACTATCCAATGTAAGGCCCAAATATTTCATGGTGGGCCGCACCATGACATTGACTCCTCCAATGTCCAGTTGCGTGCTTGAAGGGGGAGCTCTCCCCGAACCATAGAAACATATGGCTTGGGTTTTGTACATTTGTACAGGGCAACCTCTAATCCCAGTCGCATGATTCTTTCGACGACTAGCTCCACGCTAACAGTGGCTAGGTTTATTGCCTCTCTCAATGTTTTACCTCGAGCCGTCACCAAGGTATCATCTGCATAGCATATGGTCGTTGCACCCGTCAAAAGAACTCCTCGCAACACCCAGTCGTAGCTGATGTTCCACAGGAGCGGTCCAAGGACCGACCCCTGCGGAACACCGCACGACGTTGCTTTCTGGCAGCTGTTGCCGTCCGGACCAACCCATGTGACAGACCTGTCCTCCATGTATGACTCGATGATCCGACACAAATATCCTGGTATCCTGTGATATTGTAACGCCTGTTTGACGCATTCCCGAGGTAGTGAGTTGAACGCGTTAGAAATATCCAACGAGACGGCAATTAAAACTCTACCCTGCGAGGTAGCCTCGTCCGAGAGAGCTTTTAGCTTAAGAATCGCGTCTATAGTGGATCGTCCTTGGCGGAAGCCGTATTGGGCGTTTGATACCTGGGTAAGCCTAGCGTAACCCGTCGAGAGAGTCGGCCGGTTCTCTGACGGGGGTCGCACTGGAGACTGATCTCCCATGAGCCATGCATCCTCTCGCGGTGCGCCGCCGCTTAGGATTAGGGTATTTTTTATAGAGGTTGCCTTCCTCGCGGTCCGGGCGATTAAGCCAAGACCCTCGGTCCCATTTGGAGCCGCGAGACATGACCACGACACTCCAAATGGGATTACGAGATCGGCGGTGGGAGATAAGGCAAAGTGCCCTACCTACCCATCCGACGGCAGTGCGAGTGCACGCGAGACCCGCCAGCGCCCCATCATCCGCCTCCTCTGCTATTCAGAGGAGTGCTAGACAAGGCGCTCTCCCCCTACCAGAGATCAGCCGCCGACCGAAAAACGGTCGACGTTGCCCAGGGTGCGCCACGTGGAAGCTCTCTGGCATCGCACCCCTAGAAATGTCTATCTGCCTATCTGTTTGTTTGAACTGTGTGTGTTGACGTTAAAATCTTGTCAAGAAAATCTCATCTCATTAAAATCGGTTCACTCTATCAAAAGTTATTGTAACTTTAATAACGACGCCAATCAAGTACGAAAGAAAAGTAGATAGTACTTATACTCAATATATTTAGACTTAATACTTTACTTTATTAGTCATGGTTTTATATATCAAGTTTCACGCGGACGACGTCGCGGGTACAGCTAGTATACTATAATAACATAGGTGTGCCGCTTTTTAGGTCTGCCAGTGGTATACCCAGCTGCCGAGATATTTGTAAACTCACATGGCAACGACCACCAACAATGCATAGTACGTACTGTACTTATAATCAGGCTTATGAAGCAAGGACGGCTTAATTAATAGCGTGTCGTACACCGTGTTGATGGACGCAGGTTCGAATCCTTGCAACTGAGTGGGAGCTTTCGAGAAAAAAATCGCCATTAAACCAAAGTATAGTGGTTGGGATTTCTCTATGTCCGCCGCCCGCTAGCTACCACCCTCAAGTCGAAAATCTATCGTCTAGCACCTGTTGGTGTATTCCGACAGCTGCACTTACGAACCAGCGAGTTATTTTTAGCGAGTATAAATCATATTATATATATTGTGGTCAAAAGTTAAAAGTATAAAAAAACAGGCATCACTTTGCCATCTCCATCTCCATAACTATTTATAGCTATTGCCCTCGACTTCTTCTGTTTGTATCTTTATAAAATAGTTCTTTCAATGCAGGTTGAAATAGCTCTCTGATGGCAGTATTTCTTCCGATTTACCTAACACTTATCGCTGTACTAGCTACTCCCGGCTTATTTCGCGTTAATATGGATTTATCCTATCTCACGGGAGCACTAGTATATTAGTAAGGATTATGGTCAACATAAACATTACATTTATACGTTGTAACGTATATATTATCCTAGTATATAAATTATATTACAGTTTCATCAAAAAGAGTCATATGGTTTTTGCGTGAAGAGTAACATCTAGAATAGAATTAGCTAAAACATAGCCTATAAACATTAGCCTGAGAGAAGAATTCTATCAATAAAAAACCTTTTAGAATCTTTTTAGAATTAGTATTTTCAATATATTAATTTCTATTAAAGTTGTGCTGATCTAGTGCTTTGACCGGTGGAAAATCAACGCGATGTCCGCAGGTTCGAACCCCGGCATGTACCAATGAATTTTTCGGAATTTGCGTACTAATTTAAATTGGTAACACTACAGATTGACGGTGAAGGAAAACATCGTGAGAAAACATGAACCTGAGAGATGTTCTTATAGTACTACTGTATGTGGGAAAACATAAAGCTGTGGATTTTTCAGAGTTTGAAATTACTAATACGTCGTGGGCTGACGCGGTGATTATGCCAACACCTTCCTTCGGGAAGAGGCCAATGGCCCTGCAGTAGGTATCTTACATGCTGATGATAATAATATTAAACTAGCTAATGTCCGCGGCTTCTTTCTCGTGGAAATGATTTTCTTGTTTCATGGAAACTACATTTTACTTGGATTGATTATTAACTCTCTTCTAACTTTACATATCAGACCTAGTATAATTATAATTGAGTAGTTATTTTTCAAAATAATCTAAATCCAATTTTATCTTATCGTAATATTTTATGATATTTTAAAAGATCTTCAATTTTTGTGCATATAAAATATGAAGATCATTAAAAAAAACCAAAACAGAACGGGAAAATTTGAACTATGTTCTCCATGTATAAATACTGGAAATCTTTAAAAGAAGTTAACTTGTTATATGACCTATTAAAATTGGGTTTAGCTCATTTTTAAATGTAACGACACAATTATTTTAGCGATCATTTGTTACCTTCATTATATTTTATCACTTGAGGGCCCGGCGGTCGTTATCCCACCCTGATAATAAAAAAAGACAAATTATATATATACCCAAACCTTCCTCATGACCCACTTTATCTACTGGTGACAACCACATGAAAATCCGTTCAGTAGTTTTTGAGTTTATCACGAACAGACAGGCAGATGTGCAGAGAACTTTATTTTATAATATGTAGTGAAGATGTAGTCTAAATCTTTCCAAATTCGGTTTAGCCATTTCTCAGTTTAATTCGAACAAACAACCGCTTGAATTTTATTTATATGACGATGAATAGATCACGGTGTAATATTAGGTAAGTTATATTCAGTTCTAAGGAAAGGCCTCAAAAAGTTTGATAAACAAATAATTTTAATAAAATAACCGCATTAAATCTCTCTTGACTCCTTTAACTGTACCACTGAGATACGAAAGTCCATTAAAACTTCGAACCGTCCAAAAAGCCAGACAATACGTATCGCCACAACGAACTAAATCATAAATCGAGGGCCAACGAGGCGACAAATTTATTACCCGATATAAATGACTTCTATATAGTGTATTAGACAAGCAGTGGAATTTTAAAAAGGTAAAAAAAGTATCTAAACAAAACTATTATTTATTGGGGGAGTTACTATTGACCTGCATCTGTGCTATTGACTACATCGAGGAAGTTACTATTGACCTGCGTCCATATTACTGACTATATCGGGGGATATTTACGGGCTACTATATACCCCGTTGTGAAACACCGTTGTTTAGAAGTATCGACTTCTCATTCACCTTGATTATTATTTTGGCTGAATGCCTTAAAAGACAACAATCGAAGAGACACTAGGTATCTGCACTCTGACAGTTGGGCTAGTCACGTGTAAGGATAATTCGTAAGTACTGATTGTGTTGCATTTCTGTATCGACTAACGTTTTTATTTGATTGTCCTTGATTGATTAAATCATAAATATGACGTCTATATGGATAACGTTATACTTTCACGTAGATGGCATTTTAACTTCACCCGGACATATAAATAACAATGGTACGTTAATACATGAAAAGTCCAATAAGTGTATAGATTATGCCAATAAAATAATAAGAATTAGTGACTCTGTTTCAATTTTTTTTTAAACTATAATACGACTCTAATCTCTTAACCAAACGCAATGAAATTTGGTACAGAGGTAGCTCGGAGCCTGAAAATGGACATACGCATGAATATAGTATAAAATATGCAGACAAGGTCGCGGGATGAAACTAGAAAGAGACATTATTAATTAACAACAAAATAATAATAATGTAGATCTAACGTATCTGTACTTTTTAGATTTTTTATGAGAAGAATCGTTGTCGGTGTCTTGGAATAAGTAATAAAATACATATCAAACATTTTTAGAAATGTCTGTTTGTCTGTCCATCTGTTTGTTTGAACACGCATCACTGCTAAAATACTGCGTTCTCAATAAAACCTCACCATTAAAATTATAAAGCATATCTTTGTATAATATTTAGTATTGCTTTCATTAAAATCGGTTCAGTCTATCAAAAGTTATTGTAATTTTAATGACGTCGCGACTTAAGTACGAGAGAAAGTAGATACGTAAATGGACTTAATATATTCAGATAATTTTATTAGGCACTGTTTTTGAACATTAAGTTCCACGCGGACGGAGTCGCGGGTCCAGTTAGTATTAAAATATTTTTAGACACGATGTTGATGAAATTATAAAATACAGACCTTCATATATTTGTGAGCAAATATTTGAAAATCTAAAGAATCCACTATTACATGAAGCGTACGGTACACCTTGTCTAGTGCAATATAGAAGTAGTATTTTACATCGGTCGTGATTTACGTGACCGCTACTAAATCAGTTCTATCTAGGTGTTTTTAACGTCTTGGGAATGGTGTGAAGAATAAGTCGACATCTACTGCGTGAACAAGGGAAAACATAAATCGTTCAGGTCCGAGTAGTTCCCACAAGCCTCGATATAATGTATATACTGTTTTTGAGGTATATTATAGCTACACATATATAAATTGAAAAGAGCGCTAATAATTTTATAATTATACGCGTTGCTGTGGCTCAGTTGTTACATGAACTAGAGTTGAAAAAGAAATTCAAAATTAAAGCGTGTCGCCATCTATGAGACAATTTACTGCACCATCTGTTAGAGACTGGTGAAACTTCTCTATGTAATAACAATAATCAACATTGACAATCATTTAATTTGTAATTATACAATATTGAGGCCATTAATGGAAATATAAATTATCCTATCTTTTCGAAGATCGGTTGTGTAGTTTCGGAGTTAATTGCGGACAAATAACATAACACTGGATTTTTATATATTAAGAATTGCTCATACCTAATTACGTATCATTGTAGTTGAAGAGTGTTTTCTTTTTCTGGAGGAAAACTATCCTGTGTCCTTTTATGTACCTCTGAAAAGGTGTTCTGCATGCAAAATTTCATTATGCCCGGTTGACTAGTCAAGGTGTGAAAGCGTAACAAACAAACTGACATTCATTAAAAATTATTATATTTCTTTACTACTAGCTGTTACTAAGTAATGTAGATTTTTATAGGTGAATGAATTTGTAATATCGGTTGAGTTATTTTGCGTTCTTCCTTTACAAACAAGCAATCAAATATGTTTTATTTATTAGAGTAGTATGGACTAGCCATCATAATAAAATAATTCTTTGAAATAGTATTCTAATATTATAGTGGACGTTACTTTGCACTTCCGCCTGGAATAGATTGACAGCTACCACGTCTCTCTGTAATAAAAAATGTTTGATTTTGCACGTTTGCAGTGACACGTGGTAACAACAGTCAATATATTCAAAGCGAAATTAAAAGTAACGCTTTCTTCAACCAGAAATTACTATTTGTTTTGCCCAATTTAATTGCGAAATCCGTACACTAGACATAATACCCACCATGGTTGTGCGTGCAAGGGTGTCCTTTATTTGCGAGAAGCGTTTTTTAGAGTTTTTTTTACCCCTCCTCCCTGCCTGGTAAGACGTCATGAGATTTATCTAGACAGCCTAATATATAGCAGATTTATGCTAAACTTCAGCTTATCTTAGTCTAGAAACTTGTTTTAAAATTAATGTCATTTTGCCACATACACTATTTTTGTTCGAAAAAGATTTCATGATATTTGCCGAAAACCCTTCTCTCCCTACGTGAGATTCGCCTTGACAGTCGTTTTAGTATGATAATATGGTTTAATTTACAACCAGTACAATAATCCTGCCCTATGGACATATACCAGCTATTTTAATTACAGTTTTAAAAGTTAACGTTTCCCTCGTGAATGATAAACAAAAATAAAACAAATATTCTTTCTTTTATCAGATAAACTCGCATAAATCTCGCGACGTCACACAAACACCCCGGTTTTTATACGAACCCCTTTTTTCGTAAAAAGCAATTCAGCGTTCAGAGGCGCTGGAGCCGTCAGCTGCGCCATTATTCCGCTTTGTCGCGATGTCGGCCGATCTGTCGCGAACATCTGACGCCCGGAACGTCACTAATGTTTCCACAGAAAATTAATACATTTTATAAATTACAATAACGTGTATTTGTCATTTCTTTAGGCGCGTTGAGCGGTATTTTTGACAGGAGATACATTTATATAGCGTCGTGACATGCTACATATAATGAGCGACCGTATTGCACTTGCGCGGCTTGTGATGTGTCTAGCGACGCGTAGTATAGAGGCCTGTGTACATGTAATGTTGATATTTTACAGCTCATCATACGTATGATTGATTAATAGACTTTATAAAAACGTATATAATTATTGCTCCGAGTGCCAATAGATATGAAAACCACACTAATGTTAAAAATTTCAATAAACAAATTCTGAAATTTAAATATTGTCATTCATGCCATAATTAATATTAATATTCAATAGAAAACACATTTATTTCATTGTTTTGAGTATTCACTTCTGTCGGCAAGTGCTTATGACCGTATAACAAATGATTCTTATTGATGTTAATGCTGATAATGCAATGCCATTGTATGTGGTTTTATATACTGGGTCAAAAACAACCACAAAATAAACGTATAACGGCTTCGTAATTACGTGTATCGTATTTTATTTAATTACGTAATTTCATAACAAAAAAAAAAGTTTGCGTAATATAATTATGTAAAAAGTTTACGCTACAGATTTACTGGTAAAAAAAAATTGTATTGCGTACACAGAGGCAGAATTTGGCTCTTAAAATAAATATTCATCCACTTGTACTATCGGTTTACTACAGGAAATACGTAACTAAGTGGCCAGTTTAGTCAAATATTACGTTATTTGTAGAAACTCTATTTTCTAAACACTGAAAAAAGACTACGTTTAAATCGCTAAAAACGACAAATCGTAATAAGTCTACAATTATTTCATTAATTCTGTAATAATTACTTTGAACACGATAATACTTATCTTTATTATTTTTAAAATATTTATTTGTTTTTTTATAATATAATACTTATTTTAACTTTATATAACTTACAGTTTAAATTAAATAGTGTATTATTTGTATTGTAATTGTATAATTTTCTTCGTTATTTTTGTGTTACATTTAATGATTCACGTGATATCCTATATACATTTGTAAAAACTGATGATTCTCTCTTATATGTTAATGTGTAATTCTTGGTGGGAATACTCTTAAATAAATAAACAAAGGTTCAGATTGAATTTCGATATAAACCCCTTTTTACGACACATGGACATCGTAAAATAAAACCTCATATAAAAATCAACACACGACTTATGTCCCGCGCGGGAAAACTCCCGGTCAAAAATACTAAATCTAATCTTGTCACTAACATAAATGCCTAACATTATTCTACCTAAGATGTAGAGACTTAGTAAAAACATTATTTTACACTCATTTAATACTGGGAATATGGTGAGTATACTGGATATAGCGGAACAGTTATATCAAATATAAATATTAATTATCGGCATTCGAAGTGTCGATAATTCTAACTGGCCGATTTGTTTTACTATGATCATGAAGCTTTTAAGTGGGAACGAAATAGTTCTGTTTAAGATATTCTATATAACAAGTAAATACTGAATACATTTTCATATTAATTTAATCATTTTTAAGAAAAGCAAATAAAAAATATAGGATTATATTTTGCTGAAATGTTCTCTCAAAAATCAAGATTTTATCTAAAGTTATTATTACTTAGACTGGATAATAATTTTAAAAATGAGCTGTCGCGGGACTCCTGGCGGATGTGAACATCGGAATTATTATGTACAGGTAATATGCATAAGAGGATAGTTTATGACAGGAAATAAATATGGCATGATCAAAAATAAAATATTAGGATTAAAAAAAAAAGAGATGAATGTGTATCTAATTTAAGGTACATTAAATACAAAAAATAACAATACAAAATCATATAGCATGGCGACGCATGCCCTGTCGAAATGTCGCCACGCAAACAGTCGGTCTGACCCGTCGCTATAGATGTTTCACATTAAAAATATACTGAATTGTAAAAAAACAACAAAATTTAATGTCGAAGTAATTTTCCCGCAATCAGTAACCATGTTGATAAATGAGTTTCACAGACGTCGAATGACTACAGAACGAGTGGGATATGACCGTACGCAATTTTACAAAATGTCACAATGATTAAATAAAACGATCGTTGTCAGTTATTTGTCACATTACTTGTATTGTATTTGTACTACAAGTTCTTAGAACATCGCTTGTATTGTCTACAGCGCTACGTAATACTACGAGACGCTACGGAATTTCGTAGCACTGATGATTTCTCCTACGAATGTAATGTTAAGGAAGGAATTTTTTAGAAGAGCAATTAAGCTCGTGTACTGTCCTGACTGTACCGGGAAGATTTCCTTTATTGACTCTCCCGAGATAGTTGAAGCCGAGTACATACTTCCCGAAGATCATTTTATACTAGTCGTCTGCTTACACAAAAACAAACTGCTTTATACATTGGACTTGGAGCACTTTCTAACGTCGAACAGTTTATTTTACAAGGCAAGTAGGGATCAGATCTCTGGATTTATTATTGTAAGTTGGCAATAATATCTTCTTTTTCTTGGATCTATGTCTATTGTGAATACAGTTTATTTTTCAATATATTGTTATTATTAAATATACTTATTTTCGAACACTTAATTAGAGAAATGATTTCGGTATGTTACTCACATTTTTTTCTTTTCATCTTGTACTGGAGGTTTACGTACACTAATGCAAGGTACTAGACAACGTTGAGCTCAATTTTAAAATTATATATCTGCATTTTTTTCTATACATACAATTTATACAAGTTCTATAATATTATAGAGGCCAATAATGAAGGATATTTCATTAAAAAGTTTATCTGTCTGTTTGTAAATCCGAATTTGACTCAATAACAGTTTAACGGATTTTACCATTGACAAGCTATAATAAATATCGAATAACATCTAAGACTTGAAACATCCAAGCCAACCTCACCTGCACGTGGTGCACCCTGCTGTATAACGGACGAGGCAATGGCGAAAGCGGGGTGGTAGGGTTTTATAGCCTAACTGGGTCGCAACCACCATGTATATGGCGAAAAAGCCCGTCATAGTGGTTCGCTTCTGCGGGTCGCGTTTCGGGATCAGCCTGTACATATCCACCTTTTCGCAGGCCGGCATGACAGCGGCTACCGACGATGGATACTGCGTCACTCGGTGGTCGCCATTGTTTTTTGTATTGTACTGTGCTTAACATCAGGCACAGTGCAGTCATTTTGCCGTGCTACTATAAAACAAAAAAAAAATCAGATTCTAGGATTTATATGCTAAAATAACACGATTTATTAACAAATAGCCATAAAATAAATGGTCTCAAAAGAATCGTCGAAATATATTTTTTAAAGTAAAAATAATTGCACTGGAGTTCTTTCCACTGAGTAAAGTAATAGGTTTTACATTTCAAAAACGATCTCCGGCGAATTTTACGGTAAAGTACTCGAGAACGGTTTTGTAGTTAATTACACTGAGAGTTTTTTTTACAAGGTTTCAAGAGTGGTTTTCGTAACATTATTTGTTTTATTTCATTATTATTTACACATAATCAAAAGTGTATATTGTTGTGTATATTGAAGCAACAACCGTGCTTGCATAAATATAAATCAACGTATGAAACTTTATATCTGTCTAAGCAGTTTTCAATATTCGACATCTGAAATAGTGCTCATTGAACTCGATACAATATTCTTATATGTTACTATGGTTATTGAATTAAGAAGACAAAAGCGCGATAATTATAAAAAAATGGCCGCCATAATGTTCAAAAAGGCAATATAATTCAAATTACATACTTATATACAGATATATCAATTTCAATTATATTTATTCTTGGAGTCCAGCACAATGCACGTCTTACGTACATGTTTACAGTGAACAATATATTTTATGCTAAATTTCAAGCGGACGAAGTCGCAGTTAACAGCTAGTCTACAATAGAATAAGCTAAATTGTGCTAAAGCTAAAAGTCCCGTAAAAATCGGTCAAACCGTTTTGGAGAAAACACTGTGGGCGAAGCCACGGTTAACAGTTAGTGTATATTAAAATAGATTAAATTACTTGTTATAATGTCCGCTATCTGCCGGTGAAAGTCACATGACAATCTGTCCAACCGTTTTGGAGATAGCATTACGAACAGAGCCACGATTAACAGTTAGTCTAAATTACAATAGATTAAATTACTTTTTATAACGTCCGCTATATGCCGATGAAAGTCCCATAAAAATCGATTGAACCGTTTTGGAGATAAAACTGCGGGAGAAGCCACGGTTAACTGCTAGTCTAAATTAAGAAAGACTCAATTACTTGTTATGATGTCTTCTTTCTGCTGGTGAAATAATGGTTAATAGCTAGTCTAATTTAAATTAAGTAACTCACCTAAGTAACTCACTGTACTTTCAGCTATCTACCAGTGAAATTCCTGCCAAAATCGGTCCAACCATTTCGGAGATTACCAGGAACAAACAGACCGGCAAAAAATTTAAAAATTACATTTTTGCTGTCAATATCGTGTATACTTTCATACCCAATCAGTTACTTTTTTTATTTTGATATTACATACAGACAATTCAATTTTTATGATATGTATAGATTAGCCAGATCTAACATTCATTCACTAGTCGTCGTGATCTAGTCTATGACCGGTGAAATAGCATTTCGATGTCCGTAGGTTCGAACCCTGGCATGTACCAACAAATTAGGAATATACGTACATTTACTAATTTAAATTGGTAACATTATCGAATGACTGACGGTGAAGAAAAAAATTGTGAGGAAACTTGAACCTGAGAAATGTTCCTGTAGTACTATTGTATTGTAGGAAAACATAGAACTATGAATTTCTCATAGTTTGAAAACGCCAGTACGTCGTGGGCTGGCGCGGTAACTATGACCATAACTTCCTACGGGAAGAGGCCTACGGCCCTTGAATGGGTCTTTCACAGGCTGATGATGATGATATAACATTCGTGTGCAAAAGTCGGTATTCGGTTTTAGAGTCTACGATCTCTTAGTATTACAATAGGTGCTTATAGTTAATGCTCAATGAAGCCTGGATTAAAGAAATTTATGTTTAAATAAGTTATATTATTGTAATCCCGAGAGGTAGGAAAGGGAGTGCGGCCGGGACGGCAGGCCTATTATTAGATGCGCCCTCCCGCCTGCTCCGTGGAGGGCACTGATACCAATCCGATCGATATGTATGTTTTAAATAAGTCTGATATGGGATTTTATCATTACGCTTCCACTGTACATGGTTTGTATTATATTATATTACCTTTAGAAGACTATTAATAAAATTTCTCTTTATTGATACAGATGAGGGTTCAATCGTACGATTTTCGAGTCTCATCCATTAATAAATAATTTTTGGAACATGACATTAATAGTTACTACGTATATAACAAATCTATTATTATTTTTAAATATCCTTATTAACAGACTTAAAAAAAGTTCTGTATGTATATTTGTATGTCCGCGACTTTCTCAAAAAAGTAGTTATCTGACTTGGGTAAAATTATCGTTGCTGGATGCTTATTTTTTCTGGGAATGTTTTAGTTTATAATATACAGTATTCCAACTGAATCTGATGAAGATCTTCGGAAATAAGTAATTTAACTCTTCAATAATTAAGAGCAAATGGATCGCGATTGCTGTAATCGTATATTGTTTTCTCTTCTAGAACATATCATGCCTGTATTTTGGTGGTAAATAGACAGGTATAGTACAATAGTACATACTATTTTTTCGTGTTTATATTATCCATAATATTTAGCTGAATTAAATTACTGTATATGTCACTGAAAATTGGGAGATTACATTTTTTTTTAACCGACTTCGAAAAAGGAGGAGGTTACTATATTCGGTTGTGTGTATTTTTTTTATGTATGGAAATAGATATCTCCGTCAATCATGAACCGATTTTAATGATTCTTATTAGAATCGATTGTATTCAGAGGTGGTCCCATATAAATTTGAAGAAAATATTAAACCCCTAAGAGGGTGAAAAATCGTTTATTTGATTCTCACCCACTTCATATTTACGTATTTTCGTGAAATTGGAACCGATTTATTATACCCATTAGAAATCAGATATATTTATGAACACCAAAAATGGAGAAATAAATTTTTTTTCCAAAAAAATAATAATCCGCCTTTCATGTGAAACACAAATAAGGCACTAAAAAGCGAAAAATAACTGAATAATTAAATTAACCAAATTAAATAAAAAATATTGATATTCGCGCTACCGAATAATATATTTGAAGTCGATGCCAACCTACAGTTCAAATTTGTTGCAGGTAATAAAATATGTATACTATACAGATAGATATCCATCATGAGACACCAGAGTGGATCAAAACTTTGTATGTAGATGATATGAATGTAGGTTGGCATTGACTTCAAATATATTATTCGGGAGCGCGAATATCAATATTTTTTATTTAACTTGGTTAATTTAATTATTCAGTTATTTTTCGCTTCTTAGTGCCTTATTTGTGTTTCACATCGAAGGCGGTTTCTTTTTTTTGTTTTTTTTTTTTTTAATTTTTATGAATGATGCAACATTTAAAGAAAAAGCAATCGCTTTCTATCATACGAACCCAAGAGTATAAAATAATATTTTATTGAGTGTATTATCACCTAACTATATCCTTCATAACCGTGATACTGACACCCTCCCATTATTGATAATAAATATTGTGTAGAATCACCTAAATGGATTTATTGAGTGGGGTATCGTTAAGAATTTTATTTTAACTTAAAGGTTAAATTAATTTCGGTTTAAATTTAATTTGGCGATAAACCATTCAACATTACCCACACACACTATACTTTTAGATTGCAGTAAGCCGGTGACAAATTGTTGTAATTTGTCGCCGTCAGCGGCACATCGCGTGTGACTTCTATAGCTACCTACTACTAAAATGAATTACTCTTTTTCTACCATTGGTGTTACATCTACAATTATTTCTCTATTAAAACATAGAATTACGATTCTTTTTCTATATCGATATTCAAATAATGCAGTGAAATGCAAACAAATATTTTTTAATTGGTAGCTAAATTATAGTACTAAAAAAATTAAGATTTAAAAAAATGTTTATAGCGTCTAACCACAACCTCACGTGATAAATTGATTGAAGCGCATTCATACCATTTTTTACATGGGGAAGCCCCTAATAGATATCCACCGCGCCGGAGAGCTGAGGCTGGATTATGCGTGATTCGCCCGGACTAAAACCCCATGGTGCCTTCTCACACCTCTTGGCTAAAAGAGCAGGGTCTGAATTTATATCTACAATATCTGACCATGCTAACACTGAGCAAACATCGCGTCTACATTTCGATGTGACCATAAGTGCTTTATTCAATTTAATGTCCAAAAAAGTACTGGGAAATGTCGAAGTTCGTCAAAAAGTTTGTTCGGAAAGAGTCTTTATTGTATTGAAGAATTGGCGAGAAGTTTGGCAGAAACTGTCAGAATTATGTTATGTTATACAAATGATAGATCGTTTTTACACAAATTTATTTTTTTCTAACTAATGCTACGAAATATCTCTACGAAGAAGGTTATATTGGATAGCACTGTTATTTATATTCAACTGTTCAAGTCATATTTTTTACAGGCAAACCTGATGAGTTTTGAAATGTATGTGTTTTGTTTTGGTCTTGGAATGGCTAATTGAGTAACCTGCAAAGTCTGTAAATGGGTCGTTACACTTTCCACGATGTTATAAAAGCGAAAGTACTTTAACTCGGTTTGTTACATTTTGGCAATTAAACTTATGAACTTGTACTAATATATTTTAGCATTGCGGTCTAAACAAGCTTCTCTAGAGCCTAGTATTTAGAGCAGAACAGAGGATAATTTTCAAATTTATAACTAGCTGTCCCCACGAGTCAGCCCGGGTGGAACCTAAGGAAAACAATAGGACTAATAAAATTATCTCAGTGTATTAAGTCCATTTACTTATCATTAATTATCTGCGCTCCTCTCGTACTTAAGTCGCGGCGTCATTAAAATTATAATAACTTTTGATAGAGTGGACCGATATAATGAAACAAAGACAAAGGTTTTATCATGAACGCAGTAATTTAGTAGTGATGCGTGTTCATACAAGTAGACAGACAGACAGACAGAATTTCTAAAAATGTATTTTAATACTTATTCCAAGACACATGCAACAAGGTTTTTAAAGAAAATCTACAAAGTACAGACACGTTATATTTCCATTATTATCTTTATATATAATTTTCTTCAATGCGTATGTATGTCACTAAACTCCTCCTAAACGGCTGGACCGATTTTAATAAAACTTTGTGTGCGTGTTCCAGTGGATCCGAGAATGATTTAAATTCACAATTGACCCCGGTAGGTGGCGTTGCGGTTGACTTTTAAGATTTTTTAAATTATCAAGACAACGTCCGCCAGGTCCGCTAGTTATATATATATATATATA
>MU158893.1:448753-461176 GCA_015888305.1 Antheraea pernyi | reverse complement strand
AGGGGAGGGGGATGGGCGGGGAGGGGGAGGAGTGAGTTGTTTGAGTAAACGCGTCGATATGTCGATGTCACGGGCGAATGTTTGTTCGGTGTATGTAATGTGTTACTAAACATTGTTATGTCTTTTATTGTATTGTTTTTCTTCACTTCACTTATTTTAAATCCAACTACATATTTATATATAAATTGATCTTGGTATATATATTTGAAATCTATACAACGAAACATCCTAAGACCGATCATCATGTTATCAATTGATATTTCACCAGTCAAACCACTAGACCACCAAAGGTAACGATTTTTTTATATTTTTTTTTTTAATACATAGTTTAAGCATTGGTCCACAAACTGACCATATATTAAATACTGATGTGACCCAAGATGTCAACTTTACCATCGCTAAGCACGCTAAGCTAAGTATACTGTCTCTGAAAGGTGGTAGGCTAACCAGATGGGTATTAGAAAAAAACCAACCACCATGCCATAATTACATCAGGATGTTTTCCTTCACCAAAAACTTTTCTCACGTAGAGATTAGAACTTAAACATAGTATCCAAACACGCTTCTACTACGTCATCGTTGCTTCTAATAATTGCAGTATAATTAGTGTATAGGTACTGTTTATACGTTTATGATCATTGATATAAATCTAGTTCCCTAAAATTATTATATCACAACAAAGAATGAGGACGTTAAATAATTACAAAAGCATGCGAAGCCGCGCGCACATGTAACACTTACGAATAATATAAAGTCAAATATAAGTTTGATTGTTTGTTACATCATCGCGCCTTAAATAATCCAGCAATCATCGTGAAATTTTGCAAACACGTTATTAAGTGTACAACAAAGCAAATAGGGTACCTTTCTGCCGAGCGCCTTTCACTTTACCCTTACTCAGCGACCAATTGTAATGAAACATGCGATAGACGGACGAAAAAATATGAGGCGATGGAAAAAGCTACACTTTAAAATTATACTGTTCCCGGGGGATATATCAAATCTAAATTGACGCAAACGAAGCCGCGAGCAGAGGCTAGTGCATTTATAAACATACAAAACATAGATAGCATCACTTGAATTCCATTCACGTTAATATCATATTACTGGCTAAATTCAAATTGTACTGTTCTCGGGGGATATATCAAATCTATATTTACGCAAACGAAGCCGCGAGCAAAGGCTAGTGCATTTATAAACATACAAAACATAGATAGCATCACTTGAATTCCATTCACGTTAATATCATATTACTGGCTAAATTCAAATTGTACTGTTCTCGGGGGATATATCAAATCTATATTTACGCAAACGAAGCCGCGAACAGAGGCTAGTGCATTTATAAACATACAAAACATAGATAGCATCACTTGAATTCCATTCACGTTAATATCATATTACTGGCTAAATTCAAATTGTACTGTTCCCGGGGGATATATCAAATCTATATTGACGCAAACGAAGCCGCGAACAGAGGCTAGTGCATTTATAAACATACAAAACATAGATAGCATCACTTGAATTCCATTCACGTTAATATCATATTACTGGCTAAATTCAAATTGGCAAATATCCAAATACTTGTTCAATTGAATCATGTAATTCAAGAAACTTTTATCCGAATCGAAAAGGACCTTTGGATTTCCGAGCTCGTTTAGATTCTCGTTTCCTGATAGAATGTAATTTAAGGAGATTTTATTAAGAATGAAAAGAAAAAAAACATTTATAAAGCCGAAGTCTTTTCGTTTAAGAGAGTTTTTAAAGATTAACATTAACTTTGCCGATAGATATCTCTAACTAGATTAAATAAGGTTGCAACTATTAGCTCTAAAATTCATTGTGAGTACGTTATCTAAATCTAAACAATTATTATTTTTATATATTCTATTCTTCTGTCCGTGTATACACACACATACGTGATTGGACTCCTAAAAAAAATCTAATTTTGATGATTTTTTTTGTGGATACAATAATCGATTCACAATTGGACCTGGTAGGTGGCGCTGTGCTAAACTTTTAGGATTTTTTGGTTATCAAAGCATGGCAACGTAGTAATAATCTCGTTAGTAATAATATAAAATTTGAGTGTCTATTTTTAACCGATAAACTCAAAAAGCAATTTATTGATTTAAAAAATTCTTCACCTGTAGAAAGCTACAAAATTATCAGCTAGTAACGTGGTCTGGATTTTATTTTCAAAATCTATATTATTACGCGCGAAGCCGCGATCAAATGCTAGTATTTTATAAGATACAGCCAATTTAAGTACCACGGAATTGTAAATGTATATTATAATAAAACTGTAGCAAGGTCAAATCTGTACATTAAAGATTTTTTGGAAATATTTTGATTGTGAATGATTGTGAAAATTTGTGGTTAATGTAACTAGACTTTTTTGCGACACCTTAGTACAAGAGCCAGCAACGTTGGCAGAACGAGAATTTTAGAATAGCTGGTTCTTTAATATGAAGATATATTATGCCCTTCCAAACTTCCTATTTTTATAGAAATAAATCGGTCTGACTTTTTTGACTATTATAGGAGACATACTTACAGGTGGGTCACCTGATGTTAAGTGATCACCACCGTCCATAGACACTTGCAACACCAGGGGAGTTGCAAGTGCGTTGCCAGCCTGTGTTTGGGGCGGGGGGGAGAGAAGGGAAGGGGAAAGGGGAAGCGGAGGGGAGGTGGGCTTCCGGCGCTCTCACTGACCGAACGAAACGCAAAAATGCAAGCACTGTTACTTCACGTCGGTTTTCTGTGAACTCTGGTACTACCCCGGCCGAGCCGATCCATTCATGCTGTAACCAGTAATAGCTTCAGTGTGGCTCTACCACATACAAAAAGTTGACTATTGAGTAAATAACTGACTGGAAGATTAAATTTGTACTTATTTATGTCTAAATAAAATTACGGCTATCCCAACATGGTTTGAAATTATTTTTATTTACGAAAAATAGCATTACACACATTATTGTCAACAACAAAAATGTCTGGCAATAATAATACCATGTTTTAATAGCATATCAAATTTAGTGACAAAAACATGCTAAAATTATTTAAAAATCAATATTTTTGTCTGTAAAGGTGCGATATGCACAAATAAACGCAACGTTTACCGGCAGCCAGGTAGCCCGCATGCTATGTGGAAGAACATAAAGATATATAAAAAACTGGCTTATTGAATTCGCTGTCGATACCTTTGCTAGCTCTTAGACGAATAGTTACAGGCAAGTGACATTTGACGCGTCGACGCGATTCTCATATTTTTTCATATTTATAGTTTTCTTAAACACAATGGAGTGTGAAAAAGTTTTGATACAAGTAGAATATAGTTATGATAAAGTAAGTGGTAGAGATGATTATTTAATTTTATTTTTACGTATTGTGGATGTGCAGATTCTATGTACAGTAGGTTAGGTGTCGTGACAGATAAAAAGAGAGAGAGAGTGTATACAATATATACATACATATAATTTTCATTTCAATAGCAAACCAACTCAAGGATTACCTTTTGATGTATTAACATTTATTAACTTGACTATCCCAGATCATTCAGTGTTTAATTTATTATTATTTATTTTATAAATATTTTTTATCGTTTAATTTACAATTGAACTCTCTCAACTTGATATTTTATAATGTAAACTATACTGACTGTATAGTAAACGTCTACAAAAAAGGGAAAGTAATTTGGTTCCAACTGGAGTCCATAGACCCCTCAAGTTATTTTTTTTCGTTACCGCCAATATATGTAGGTTAGTTACCCTTAGTTACTCTTAATTGAACCCCGTAGATGACGCTACGAACGGGTTCTAGGCTTATTTTAAAAGATTTCACTCATACCATCTGGGTAAATGTTTGAGTGAGCCCCTTGATAGTTTGGATTTACAATTGGAAACGGTAGGTGTGGCTGCAATCGGGTTTTAGGTTTAAAAATACAATTGAAACCCGTGATAACCGTTTTGGTGCAGACGAAGTTGCACGGGTCAGCTAGTCTTAAAATATAATATATCATTTAAATAATAATGAGTTATTTACGAACAAATTTAAACAAATATTTACTAACAATTTACAATAAATGTTGGTTAAGATTGACATTTACCGAATGCGAATACCGAATGAATTAAGCGCAAAAAGCAAAGTTGTTTGTGTCGAAAGACTTAGGAAGCTTCTTTGTCTTTGATAAGCTGACATTGTCAGTTGCGAAGTATTGATCGAATAGCACATGTGTTTTGGATACATTATTATTACATTACATAGTATAAAACAAAGTCCCCTACCGTGTCTGTCTGTCTGTTTGTTCGCGATAAACTCAAAAACTACCGAACGGATTTTCATGCGGTTTGCAACAGAGGATAGGGTGATTCATGAGGAACGTTTTAGTATATAATTTGTCAAAGATATTTTCATAACCAGGGCGGGACAACGTCTGGCGGGCCCGCTAGTTAATATATATAACGATGTATGTTAGTATTAGTGTTGATACCCCCACATGCAAATTTGTTGTTACAAGTAATCGATGCATCATCAAACGCGGGAACTACAAACAATATCTAGGGAGCTAAAAATCGAATCTCTCGAACAATGACGTCAGTATTCCAGAGATTTCCACCCTTCTGTTTTATAAGGTATATAATCGTGCCACAGTGTGTCTAAGTCATATTAGCTCCCGCACACTTCGCGGTCTCTCAATAATATCTCGAGTCGAGGTCGTCCCCGCGCGGAGCCCTCTTGATATTATTTACGCGATACAGTGACTCACCTACATCACCTGGAACACACATATGAGATTATCTCTCTCACACACGTGCACATCTATACACACTGTGGGAGGGTTTACTTTTTTTCCCTCAATCGAACTGAATCGAATAGTTTTAGTTCGTTTCATTTCAGATATACACGTATTCATTGGTGAATCATGCAATTTTCATTGCATGGTTCACAAATGTATATATGTATGAATAGCTTAGAATAGTTTAGCTAGGACAGACAGTCGCGTCTTTTTTCGGTAACAGTCCAAGCCGAGGTGTGCGTGCACCCTTGTGTCTGTTACCCAAAACCCAAAATCGGTTGTGAGCCTTAAGCTCCAACCTTAGTAGTCCGGTGAAGCTGTAAAGACCTTGCCAGGTCAATAGCGTAGTCAGTTCGAAAAAAAAAAAAAAAAGTGTGTCTAAGTTCAGTTTTAATCTGAATATCATAGCGAATAGGACGAGAAACTAAAAGGAAGAAATCAAGCGGTCGCAATATAGCATTATAAGGTTTACGTACATCTATAGTGTAATTGTATGATACGTAAATTTGCTCTTTACGAGTATAAATATATTCATAACTAACTGTTCCCGCGACTCCCTCCGCTTGGAACCTTATAAAAAAACAGTTATTATTAATAAAATCATCTGAATGTAGTAAGTCCATTTACTTATCTACATTTCTCTGGTACTTAAGTCGCGTCGTCATTAAATTTACAATAACTTTTGATAGAGTGAACCGATTTTAACGAAACAAAGACTAAATGTTACTCAAGGATATGCTTTATGGTTTCCTTTGCATGGTTTTATTGTGAACGTAGTACTTTATCAGTTATGCGTGTTCAAACAAACAGATAGGCAGAGAGATAGTTCTAACAATGATTGAAATGTATTTCATTATTTATTCCGAGACACCTGCTCCAATTTTTTTCACAAAAATCTATCTATATCTATAATCTATAGAGTACAGACACGTTACATTGTCATTCTTATTATATATATAGATAGATATACAAACAGTATTTAACTGACCCACTGGTGCAACAGTATAATAATGTATTATATTAAAGTAAAAATAAAATCACTATTATGTGTTCGTACAACATGCAAAATTTATTCGGAAAACACTGGCCATTGCTGGATTCGGTTTGTATATTTATCCGCGACTTTTTAAATTTTCATCGTTCAATTCCATCGCCGGACCCGAAATGGAAGGCTTCAAATAATTTATTTTGTATTCAGAGCGCTTCACTTATTGAATAAACTTTATGCGACATTGATTTGGGTTTTCTTCCTTTGATAATAACAAGTTTCTTTTTCTGACTGCGCAGATGTAAGGGTAAAGGTAAGGTTTTTCGAGTACACATGTACTTATGTATGCCTGTTTATTTAACACGTCTAGTAGCCTAAAAGACTTAATGGGTTTTAACAGATGAGGTGTCGTTAGATTTCGTATTGATTTTAGGAATAACGCAGGTTTTAAAATATTCTAGTTTGATATCTATAAATAAAATGAGTTTATATATGTACTAGCGGGCCCGGCGAACGTTATTCCGCTCTAATACTAAAAAAACTAGAGAAATATACCTGAACCTTCCACATGAATCATTTTATCTACTGGTGAAAACAGCATAAAAACCCGTTCAGTAGTTTCTGAGTTTATCGCGAACAGACAGACAGGCAGACGTGGCAGCGGACTTTGTTTTATAAAACGCAGCTATATGAATAGATTATGAATATGTTTTTGCAGTGGAGTTTTTTTATTAATAATACTAATTCTAATTGTTCCGTTTGTACGTAAGGAAATCTTAAATAAATAATAAATCAACTCAAATTTCAGATAATTAGTTAACGTTATTTTTTTTTACTAACTGTTTTCCTCTGTTTCCATTTGTCTTCAATTTAATATGATATGTTGTGACATCAATTGATAAACGGCCGTACCACTTAATAATTATACATCAAGAAATATAAATCAAATTGTAATCACAATTGAATTATCGGTACAGGAATGCATACAGTATTACATGGAAATAATTTATCAGAATTTAATTTAGGTTTATTCATTGTTTTTATTTACAAAAAAGGTTAGACACGCTTCCATACAAATGTTAAGAAATGTGTCTCTGTTACATACCAAAAATTTTTTTGCGAATAAACTTTATTACTTTATAGCCAGTATTTCATAGCCAGAATTGGTTTTCTGCTTCACGAAAATTGCGTGTTTTAATCTGGAATAGTTTTGAACCGATTTTTTAATGGTAAAATCTCGATTGCAACATAAAACCTTTACCGATTTTAAGTTACCGCTGTTATGTTTTATTTTTATTGCTTAGCCTCCTTAGAAGAACGAACAGATTTTTATACCAGGTTATACTGTGAAAAGTTCTCTAATAGCCAGTAAAATCCTGTTAAAAATCGATTCAAATGTTTCAAAGATTGAGATAACAAACAATAGACTGTATGTTACGTGATTACTGTAAGAATAAAGAGTAACCTATTTTAGTTATTTGTAAAATGACGGATCCGTTTTTTCAACTACTTTTCTTGAAAGCAAATAAAATGCTATTTAAGCAAAAATGCATTGAATGACGTCTCATGAAGCAGGCGAACTGAACGCGCAGTTGAAAAGTCGGTTCGCCCATTTATTCGCTTTTATGCTCCCTCTATGAATATTGGAAGCTTTTGGTTTCGCCAATAATACCGGGGCTCGAGCCTCCGCGCCGCCTCGCGAATGCAGAATTAGGTGACTTTATATCAGCGAATGAGAGTTTTATGTCATTTCAATACATATATCTACTCTTTTTAATACTCATATAATTTTATTTTACAGTCTATAATATGGATTTTATAGCAGTTGACTCATTTCACAAGATAACAAACTTCTTTTTTACTTTTATTGATTTTATTTTATTTTTGGCAACTGATCTTCCAGATTATTACTTCCATTGTCGAATAGATAATAATATTGTAAGTGTCTCCATTCCTCTCCATGGTATTATTTTCTATTCACTTGCCTTGTGCACAACAACTGAAGTATATTACGTAGAATGCTGCCAATATTGCAAAATATAGAGTCATATAATACAAGCATTGGGGCTGCCGCCTGTCAATATGGCGACACCTCTCGCCCTCGTACGTCACCGGCCCTCGGTTAGGCGGAGTGAGGTGGAAATGATTTGAGACGTGAGGCGAGGCGACGTTCCCCGGCGGTGGGCGGGCCTAGAACTCTCGAAGGTGGTAGCGAGAGCGCCGGTAGCCCGGCTCGGTGGCGACAGTCGAATACCGGTGATGTCCTGAAGATGATTTTGAAGCGGAGGTCGGGGTGATCGCAAGAAATCACTGTGGTTCTCATATAATGACCGCGTCCCCGAGCCAACAGAGCACTACTAATGACGATCAGTGAAGACTGCTCGATGAACTATTCAATGTTATCGCAATGAACTATGCGATCAAATTACTCGATGTTACTGTGATGCCTTTTTGAATCAGACTACGATGTTATTGCTATGACTCGTGCAATCAGACTTCTCGATGTTACTGTGATACCTACGGTGTTATCTCAATGAGATGTGCGATCAAACTACGATATAGTACCGCGCGGACCGTGCTTATAAGCAAAATCGGGCCGGTGACGAGACCGTTAGACGGCGCGACTCTATTCGTTGGATCGGATATCGTGTTCCTATATATTTATCATATTTTTGCATATAAAAAGTCTATAACATAAATTTCTTATCGTCTATTTGCATGCAATCTATACTCTAAAATTTACATCTTATATCTTATCTTACATATGAATAAAGTTATCTTTATATTAAGTGCCGTTTTGCACTAAACTCTATATTCTATTCTATAATATAAGGATATAGAAATAATTTTGGAACACGCGATCACTACGCCATCATTACTATAGTATCAAGTGCTATTCAGATGCTAGCGTGAACTTAAAACAATGTTTGTCATTATGGCGTTAATGCCGCGTATTTGTTAGCGTAATCCGACTGCCCGCTAAGGCGTTAGTCTTTTGCACTACTCCGTCTCGACCGGACCATTATTAAGTCAACTCCAATAAAAATTCTTATATAACCAATTGTATTATTTATCACCACACATACATACAGCTAAACCATTAATTGCCCACTGAGGCTATAAACACTTGGCAATGCTGTATAAAAAATCTTATCTCGACGGGAAATAGTTCTTGAAACGATGTGTGTTGCAAATGCAAGTCAACATTAATTCCAGGGACGGCACCTATGAATATTGTAGAATTGTGGCCGCTTTGATAATGTTGCCATTCAGAACGCTTACGGAATTCTAAATAGTGCGCTATTATGTCGGTAAATAGGGACTTTTTTGCTCCTGTTTGAAGCATTCCGTTTAGTTGGCAAAGAAAACTAAGGCTATTTTAATGTAATTGTTTAACATTGATTTTTTATCTATCTACTAAAATATAAAATTTAGCATAAATTAAAATCTGTACATATATATTTTTACGAAATTTTATGTATATATTTAAAAGCCGATTTCATGTTCAACATTTAAATATATTTGTCTGTACGTCTGGATTTAGCTCAAAAACGGCTTGATCGTTTATAATGAAACTTTGTACACGTGTAATATATGTCATTCTTGACTGATAGGTAGAAAAAAAATCGTGTATTCCCCGCTTATTTTCATTACATAATTATAGGATTAAACTGTCATTCACAGATGATAGGCTATAGAAATTAATAATAATACTTTCAAAAATCGTAAAATGTAATTAAGAATTTATATCCTTCACAGGTTTTAGCTATTGACCACAATCCCACCTGATGTTAAATACGGTGTGGTAGATGGTAGACACGCTGATTTTCAACTTAAGAATAGTAGCTAGGTAGCCAGGCGGAAAAAAACGCTTAAATTACGAGACGTAAACAATTATATTATTATAATTTCATCGACACCATCTGGATGGATGGAGGTTTTCCACGGTGAGGTTCTCAAGGTAGAATCGACTCTCAGTTTTTCAAAACTATCAAGAGTTACAAACCTTTAAGAAACGAGCGTACGCCTCTTTAAAAAGCCGGCAACACAATTGCGACTTCCCTGGTGTTGTTTGCGTCTATAGGCCGCGGTGATCACTTATCATCATCTGTTCGTTTGCCCCCTATAATTTTTTTTTTTTAATACAATGTAACAAAAGCATGCGAAACCGCGGACACAGCTAGCTATCTAAATAATGTCACAAACATAGTATATTTACTTCACTAATCCTTGAGCAGAACTATGTTAGCGCGAATAGTGCTCATAAGTTGTCTGTGTAATGTTCGAGGCTCGCGCTCCACATTCAACTAAGCTCTTCAAAATTGCAATAGAGTTAGTTTCAAATTGCTTGCCTAATACATATGAAGTAATAGTTCCACGAACTAGTATGTCGGACATCGATTTAATACACTGAACTTCATTTATTAGTGAGAAACTTATAAGGTACTGGGAGTGCCCGCGACTCCGCGTGGAACCTTGTGTAAAAAACAACGATTTATAAGGTCATCTGAATGTATTAAATCCCTTTTCTTGTCTACTTTTCTCTCATACTGAAGTCACGTCTTCATTAAAAGTAGAATATAACTTTTGAAAGTCCGAACCGATTTTAATGAAACAAATACTTAATATTACCCGAGGATATGCTTTATGGTTTTATCGTTAACGCAGTACTTTAGCAACGATGCGTGTCCAAATAAATAGACAGAAAGACAGGTAGACAGGCAGACATTACTAAATATGATGGAAATGTATATTATAACTTATTCCTAAACACGTTCGATTTACTCTCTGATTATATGTATAGATAATGTGAGGTCATATGAACTTCCGTATGAGTTGTCGCTACAGATAATTGTCCTATTATAATAAACGAGAAAGTTTATGAAGAGGGATAAATGTTTGTTACTTTTTCTCTCAGAAACTATTAAACTGATTTAGATAGAAATATACCATAATATATAAAAATGCAGTATCATGATGTTTATCTAAGATAAACTCCGTAACTACTCAACCAATCTTCATGAAAGTTGATATTAATGTATAATTTGGTCCAACTTGGGAGATATCAAATTTATATTTCGATTAGTAGCCTCAATATCTTTTAATTACAATTGAATAATTGTCAATGCTGATTATTGTCATTGATTGTAAGTTTCATCAGTCTCGGAAAGATGGAGCTATAAATTAGTTTGTTGACTGAAAACTGCAAGACCGACTGTTATAGATATATCATAGATGGCGCCACGTTTTAGTTATG
This sequence comes from Antheraea pernyi, assembly GCA_015888305.1. Taxonomy (NCBI): domain Eukaryota; kingdom Metazoa; phylum Arthropoda; class Insecta; order Lepidoptera; family Saturniidae; genus Antheraea; species Antheraea pernyi. The sequence continues at coordinate 450,133 of MU158893.1, read as the reverse complement.
AATTTGCTTTTTAATTCCATTCCATGTAATAAATGAGCCACAGATAGGCGTGACCGGGTCAGCTAGTATGTATAAAAATAAATATCTATTGCCGCGTGTATGTAAGCTAATTAATCACTTCATTGGGGGTGTACTTATTTGGCTAATTTTTTCTTTGTGGTGCTCGTAATCGTCAGGATCAGGTTTGTATTAAAGAAAGTTTTTGAAAAACCATACGGAAACGTGAGAATTTGGTTTAAAAATTCAATATACAAGGTGAGTGTCTAAATTTAATATTGTCAGAATGTCTAATTTACTATTGTCGGCAAGAGATGGCGCTAGTAGGTGATTAGATCGCGCTCACGATACACTTTCTTGTAAAAGTATGGTTCCGACCGACAGATTGTACTGTTGTTGTTTTCTAAAGTAAATTATAAAAGTGATAAAGTAAAGTGAAGTGTTTTATTAGTGTTGTGTTGTGATTCCGCATAGTTGAAAATTTGTACATGGTGCCGAAACCTCGGATGGACTTTGGACTCTGCATTTTCAAAACACTTAGAATAATTCGCGACAATAACGACTGGGACTTAGAAAAATTTCAATCGGTTTGAACTTAGAAAATTTTAACTACTTTGGACTTGTAAAATTTTCAAGTATCCGAAGTATTTTAAGAGATAATTGTACTATTGAATTAGTTGAAAATTTCATAAGTTGACTATTTTAAAAAGTTTGAGTAAATTACATAATTATGGCTGCGAAGATAATTAAAAGTCAAACAGAATTATCTTCAAGATTAAAGAAGGCGCAAGATAATTATAATAAGAGTCCGAAAATACGAATAACGAAATCTTATCTTAACACACGCATTGCTACTTTGGATGAGTTAATGAAAGAGTTTAAAAGTAATCACAGAGAATTGATTCAAGTAGTTACCCCGGAACAACTGGAAGTTTTGCCATATTTTAAGGATGACGATTTTGATAGTTTTGAAGAATTGTATACTGAATATATGTCAGAACTTAAAGATAAACTTGAAGAAATTTTAGATAAGCAGAAATCAGATAGTATCACAATAAGTGCAACGAATGCATGTGATGACGTTAAGCTTCCAAGAATACAGCTACCGTGCTTTACTGGTAAATATGAGGAGTGGCAGACATTTTACGATATGTTTGTATCACTAATACACAGAAACGAGAAGTTATCAGCAGTGCAAAAATTACATTATTTGAAGAGCAGCATATCAGGGGAACCAGAAAGCTTGCTACGTAATTTTGCTACTACCGATCAAAATTATGAAGAGGCTTGGAAACAGTTAACAAAGCGGTACAATAATAAACGCTATAATACTAATGCAGTACTAAAGATATTATTTTCACAAAAACAAATATTAAACGAATC
>MU158893.1:429148-447095 GCA_015888305.1 Antheraea pernyi | reverse complement strand
ACACGCGCTATCCATATTGAAGCTGTAACTGATTTAACAGCAAAGGGTTTTATCGCCGCATTTAGACGATTTACATCTAGGCGTGGACACTGTCAAGATCTTTTTAGCGATAACGGCACTAATTTTGTTGGTGCAGATAAACAACTACGTGAAATGTTTGATCGCGCTAAATCAAACTTGCCTAACGAAATTGCTGAATTACTTACACTACAATCTACTACTTGGCATTTTATACCGCCACAAGCACCTAATTTTGGAGGTCTTTGGGAAGCCGGAGTTCGTTGTGCTAAAAACCATTTAAAGAAGGTCATAGGCGATAGTGTTCTTACATACGAAGAATTAGTCACAATATTATCGCAAATTGAAGCATGTTTAAATTCACGGCCTATTTCTGTTATTAGTAGTGAAGCAGATGACCCTCTCCCACTAACCCCAGCTCATTTTTTAATTGGAGAACCTATATTAAACGTTAGTGATGAAAAATATGTTGATTGTAATGTTAATAAATTAGAGAGATGGAATTTAATTCAAAAAATTGTTTCGGATTTTTGGCAAAGGTGGTCGAAAGACTATTTATTAAATTTAAATCAAAGGTATAAATGGAATTCGAAGTTGCAGGAACCTAATATTAATGATATATGCATTGTCAGAGATCATGATGTACCGCCTTCTAAATGGATACTTGGTAAAATTGTTAATAAGCATGTAGGACCTGATAATGTAACGCGTGTAGTAACAATCACATGCAAGAATGGCTTCATTAAAAGACCCTTAAACAAAATAAGCATTGTAGATAAATAATTGTATTACATTATATTTGATTGTATATTGTCAGGGTGGGCGGTATTGCTATGAATCTAAGGTTAAATTTGAGATTTGAGTTAAAATGTATAATTTGAAAGGACTAGTCCTTGGTGGGCGGAATGTCTAAATTTAATATTGTCAGAATGTCTAATTTACTATTGTCGGCAAGAGATGGCGCTAGTAGGTGATTAGATCGCGCTCACGATACACTTTCTTGTAAAAGTATGGTTCCGACCGACAGATTGTACTGTTGTTGTTTTCTAAAGTAAATTATAAAAGTGATAAAGTAAAGTGAAGTGTTTTATTAGTGTTGTGTTGTGATTCCGCATAGTTGAAAATTTGTACAGTGAGGGAATGAAAAAGAAGACAATAGAGAGATTTTATTTGTTTATTTAGATTACCAATAGAGTTAACATATACATTGTTATTAGAATGAACTGTACAGTTCACCGTTTTTCTTAGATATCACCCTATTTACAGGCAACAGCGGTAAGCATTTCGAATATTATGACAGTACTAGCGGGCCTGGTTGATGTTGTCCTGCCCTGATTATAAAAAAAATCCTTAACAAATTATATACTAAAACCTTGCCCATGAATCACTTTATCCACTGGTAAAAACCACATGAAAATCGTCTCAGTAGTTTTTGAGTTTATCGCGAACAGACAGACAGACAGACGCGGTAGGGGACTTTATTTAATACTATGTAATGATAATATAATTTAAATAATTATAAGCGAAGGACTAACATATTAATAAATATTAAATTGTTAAAAAATATGCACTAAAATAATTGAAAATCATAACCGTTTTCACTATTAATTGTTAAGAGCATATGGTTTCTTAATAGTAATGGTTTCGAAAGAAATATCAGTCTTACTTCTAGTTATATCGCCTCATTAATACTAATTAATATATTGACAGATTGACGTTCATTTAAGGGAATATACTTGTCCGTTTAACTAAAAATTACTTCAACAAGTACACAAATACCTACTGCATACAAGTGTTTGGAGTAAAAAAACAGTGATTGTTATTTTACAACGCTTATATAATAATATGATCTTGCATTATAATAATTGGGCTATTGGTTTAATTATGGTAACAAGCATAATCATAACTTGTTTCGTGCCATTTCAAGCATGTTGGTAGAAAGCAAAATATTCCTTTGTTCGAATAAAATTATACGTTATAGGTAACCTCTAGTAAGCTACTCTATGATTTGCTCCCCACATTTACTATTCTGAGAAATAGCAGTCATTCTGTTAACACCGCGACAGCTTTATTAAGCTTGAAAGCCTAATTTCCATCGTGCCAGTCATCGGAAACGTTCTCCAAGGTCTTTTGTTTCGGAATTGATGTATCACGCTTTATCTCAAATAGCACAGACAGAAGTGGTATACAAATTATTTCTATTAAGTGTTATCCCCATTTGACATATGGTATTTAGAGTCTCCGGTTTAATTCCTAATCGGTGTTATGATAAATGTGGGGCTAAAGATAGCAATTTTCTGTTCTTCTTGATAATTGTCATGATATTTTTTATTTCATGTATCATTCCATATCCATCTATATGAAATATATTTAAAACTAAATGAAATTGAATTAATTATAAGATTCTTTACTTTGTTTTCGATGTACAAAATAGAACTTAATAACGGCGGACTGTGGCTCGCTTATATGTCATTTAAAAAACAGGTCGAATTTTCGAGAGAGGCCAATAAAATATTTAAAGAAGAGTGGAACTTTCAAGGTGGGATTTTTTTAAACTTGTCTGTGCGTTAATTCTTATAACTTAAAAAGTACCGAACTGATTTTACGATTATTTCTTAAATCATAAAAGTTCCTTACAACCCGGTTATAATATGTGTTTTTTACATCAAGTAACATGTTGAATAAGTTACAAGATTAAAATTAAATTAAATAGACACGAAATGATTGCCAAAACATTCTTTGTTATATTTTATCTAAATGATAAATACTAACCAATATATGCTTTTACTTTTGTATGAACAGTTTTAATATCTCGTGAGAAACTCTTTAATATTGGAAGTAATTTTGGTCTACAGCATTATAGGTTTACAAATTTTAAATCAAGCTATTTTTAAATGTAAAGATAAGTTTACTTCCGATTAATTCAGTCAAATAACAAACGAAAGTCGTGTCGTCGAGATTTTTGATTAATACCGAGTCTATAAACTTCAACCTCTTTGACTAAAACCCAATTATTCAGCGTCGCGGCCAGTAATGGAACTGTCAGAGAGTTTAGTGACGCGCGTAGGCCCCTACGTTGCGTAGCAGGGTGCCCACACTGTCAACTACGCGGCGAACACTCGACACGCTTCCGAAGTTAATTACGTGCTCTCACAGATTATATTTTGAGTCAGTTCTGTGGTATTACACCTAGCTAACTAGTTCAAAGTATGTAATATATAGGGTTTGCTATATGTGACCATATCATTTCACTTTACGTAAGACTGTGAACAAATATTAACATCTATGGCGCTATTATGTTCATTATTTACCAAGTTGTTTGTTTTATTGCTTTGGAGATCAATGTAAGTGTTAGGTTATGCGATACTGTAAATTCATAAAGGAGCTTTTTGTAGGGCATTACGTTTCCTACAAAATTGTGTATTTAAATAATTTGAATTTATTTTTCACTTTCTACATCGATTTTTTTTCTCTTGGCCAAGTAAATCCATAGTATTATGGAATATACAGTTTTATAGGAAATGTAATGACCTACAAATGGCTCCTTTACCATTACGATTAAATGAGTCACTGAAACTCTTGGTTAGCTACTAGGATGGTGGTAGCCCGGTGGATAAGATCGCGCGCCTCACATTTCAGACTTATACATCCAGGTCCCCCTATCCCTTATTTCATCAATAATAGGCATATCAAACCCATACAAATTATGTACTTACGTAATACTTGGGAAACCATTTAGCACCACCTAGGAATCACGTACAGAGGAATGAGAGGTACACTTCATGCGGACGCGAGGTCAGAGTGTCAATTATTTAAAAAATCAAATATCAAAGAAATCACCGCTAGGCGCTTGCGCAGTATGTTTGGCGGTATTTATCAAAGGGCGGTAGGTCGTAGCGCGTGCTGCGTAACACTAAAGTAAAGTAAAGTGGCCAACAAAACAATATGAATCTTATGTTTATACAAATAGGGTTACAAATGTGTTTGATTACTACGTTAATAGTACAAAGTTCGTGTTTTGCGTCGCCACGTGTCACCACACCAACAATCAGATTAACCCCCGCCTATAGATGTTTCACATCAAAAATGCGTGCGGATACGCGGTCTCAACTAGCATGTTATTAAGTTGATATTTTGTTTCAGGAACTAGCCGCATCAACACCGACGCAACGGAACTGGCGCGGAATCCTCATAGCGTTACTGGTGATCGCCGCGGTACTGGGGCTGATTGTGTTCAGTATCGCGCTTCTTACGCCGGCTGGCGACGGTGGTAGAGTGCGAGGCAGAAGACCGACCCTCCAGGACGTACTCACGGAACACCACAAGCCTTTCAACGGCACATGGCTCTCAGGTATCCAGAACTTTCATAACATAATTGGAATTGTATCCATTTCCAAGATATTACTTCAATATAATAAAATATTTTAAGAATTATACACCACTTTAGAGTATTGTGGAGTACGGGAAGGGAAAAAAATCATAATAGAGTAAAAAAATCAGATACGTCACGTTATTTCTTTTTAGGGTAAGCTTTATGGTCGTGCATGTGGACGAAAGTAGTGTGTGAAAAAGATGTATAGTTGCATTAAAATTAGCTCTATCATGTACTTGGAGGACACTAAAACTAATCTAAAATATCAGTTGTTCCATAAATTAAATTCGGTAGCACAAACTGCGTCTATTACTTGGTTTGTTACCGGAAAATCTAACAACATGTCTCAAATGTAATAGACAGAGAACAATGGAATACCAATTTCTTTAAATTTCAAATACTTTCACGCGTTCTTCTCGGATAAAATATTTTCATTCAAAATTTCTTGGTTCTTGTAATGCCCATAATGAGAACTCTAACCATTCTGTAGCATCCTAGATAATTTTAAGTAACATCCTAGGATTTTGGAAAGTCTCAGGCAAATGTTTTATAGGGCGAAACAGCACGAGTGATAGAATATATCTTTCAATTAAAAAGTGCTAAATTATTAAATTAAATTAATATACAAATAATTAATGAATTCAAGTCAATTTAACTAATTTTTAACACATTGTAATGCATTTCGCGGACAGCAATTCAACGTTAGAATAAGTAATATATAAGTAGTATTCGAACGGTTTCAACACAATCCTATCAAACGGAGTAAGTTCACTTTACTCATTTACTACATACATTAACTATGAATTTAAAAGATTGTTTACATCCTTGATATGCTACAAAATTTATTACACCGCAATCCTCAAAGGACTACTAAAGCGAGTCAGATTGAAGGAGACATTAAATCCTACGGCGCGGCGTCACAAAATGGCCTCTCAGTGAGTTCAATGACCAGGGAGTTGTCCTTAACAAACATCTATATATTAATACGTGAAGCCCAAACTTTGTATCCCTTTTTGAGAGAAATGCGCGAACGAATGAACGTGAAACTTGGCATAGTTAAAGTTTATATGGAGGAGAAGTGCAGAAACCTATTTATTTTATATAAAATGCATTAGAAGTACATTAAATTAATTAAAATATGCATAACTCAAACTACTGCTTCAATTTTACACAACATATACACACACACATGTAAATAGAAAAGACATTTTGACATCTATCAATAAAGGATTTCAAAAAAGGTTGTGAAGGAGGTTGCTATGCTCGACTGTATGTATTATTTTACTCTTACGTTCCAATTACCCTTTTTCATTCTACATTCAACAATTATATTAAACCTAATAAAATTCAAACTTTAAAAAATCAATGAACTATGGCCGAATGTCGACCATTGGGCGCCCACTAGTAACAAATAAATATGTACTTATACAAATATATATAAATGTATATAAATACAATAAAGGTGGCATAACAATGTTGAAATTTTATACTTGAAATATATATAGGTAAGAATAGAAGATTCCTTATAAAGATTTATATTAGGTGTATTGTTATATAATTTATGGTATGGAAACAAGAGGTACAATCTATACAACTAGATGGCTAGATTAGAAATAAAAGGTTAATAAACATTCAAATAGAAATTCGGGTCGTGGTATTTACGATACTCAATATAACGGGATACTGTACAAAATTACTGGCACTGACATAGAAAATGTACAAGTTAAAATTTGTGTACTCCAATTTACGAGAAGTATTAGTTTGACTACTGTTGATTATCTGTTTCCCATAATTATTCTTGACGATGAGAGTTAGAGCGGTGTTATCGCAGAGTGCGAAATGGCAAGCAATATGTATGAAAGGGAGAGTATAATGTTACTTATGATAAAAATCGCGACACGAACAATGACTATTTATGTTATTATCATTGTTGTCAATTTCAATACGATACAAAATAGCAAAGTACCTGAATATTTTTAAATATAAAGTTCGTTCGTGATTAACTTTACACCTTATTGGTCCGTTTACATACAATGATGTCGTAACATCGTCACGAGATTGGTTGATTTAAAGTCGTTCGTTCTGCAACGTGACTACGAATAGTGTTTAAATAAAGCAATACGACGCAGATTTAAACAACAAAGGGGATTCTCTTATCTCGTTAACGTGAGAAGCGTTGAAAACTCGTAACCCGAAACGTCTGGCGAGACAACACTGTGCTGACAAAGCGACTTAACTCCCAGTAGAAGCGTGTAACACCGATGGAATAATAACGTGAGAGACTTTATTAAAAGCAATTGTTAGGGGAACGGTATACTTTGATGCTTCAATAAATTGTACAATTTTGTAAGCAAATAGCTGTCGGTCGGTACTTAACATAGTATAATTATTCATGTATCCGACTGCATTACAAACATCATACACACGATAAAAACGTATTTAAGCGGATACCTGGACGTATTGGACCCACCTACTGTTCTATGTTAGGATTTGAACGATAATTAATAGTTGTCTTATTACTCGGTCACCGTCATCCACGGACTGTAGGTACATCAACCAATAGCTACAGTGAAGTTATTTTAACGGTATACATAGAAATACAGGTAAACCCACGTGTATAAACTAGTCAAAAACTCTGCTCAGAGAGTTCATACATCACTATTAACGTCTAAAAGGCTTCGTCGTTAGACTCGGGGTTGATTCACGCGCGCCATAGCAAAGCGAACACAGATAGTAAATTTTGGTACGAAATACAATCGTTTAAAAATAATGTATAAAAATCATACAGTACTATGTATCACAAAAATAACACCATCTCAAATGGTAAAGACATATGGCAGTCATCTGCTAGTAATTTTTCATCTGGTTTCTGCCATAGCAACAATCGTACATTAGATACACATGTCGATTGTATAGACTATATTATACAGTCCCTGTGTAAAATTCATATTCCCTATAAACATATCTGTAATTACTTAAAACGATTGGACATTAACAAAGGTGGCGGTCCCGATGAAATTCCCCCTATATTTATATCTAAATGCTATAAATCTCTTTGTTTACCTTTATTATATAATGAGTCCTTAAATACGGGCAGATTCCCTTCGATGTGGAAGGTTGTGAAAGTCATACCAATATTTAAGGGTGGTGATGCAGGAGGTATCAACAACTATAGACCTATATCGATCCTCTCTGTTTTTGCCAAGATTTTCGAAGCATTAATAGTACCAACCTTACAAATGCACACGAAGCATATGTTCACCCATCAACAACACGGTTTCATTAAGGTACGTTCCACTTGCCCTAACTCAACAAGTTACTGTGACTGTCTGATGTGTGCTATGGACAAACGCAGTCAAATAGACGTAATATTCACTGATTTCTCTAAAGCTTTCGACAAAGTCGATCACCAAATATTATTAATGAAATTAGACGCCTTAGGCTTTGGGGTATCTCTCATTAACTGGTTTGATTCTTATCTAAGTGATAGAACCCAATTTGTAGCTCTTAAAGTCTTCAATTCCGAAAGATATAACACTATGTTAGGGGTTGCTCAAGGATCCCATTTGGGGCCATGGATGGCTTTTCAATGTTTTCATTAACGACATGGTTGAGTCTTTGGTGCATAGCCCTTCTTATTTGCGGACGACTTAAATTTGGTAAAAGTCGTCAATGTAAATGAAGACTGCCTTGATCTGCAACGTGGTATTGACTCACTGTCTAAGTGGTGTACCACTAACGGAATGGTGTTAAATGCCGAAAAATGCTACCATGTAAAATTTACCAGAAACCGTCATGTTATACCATCTAGTTATAACATATCTAGTACAGCCCGCAAAGAAGTCAACTACATAAAGAACTTGGGTGTGTACTTCGATTCTAAACTATCATTCGTACCTCATATTAACGAAATTATATTCAATCTCATATCCAACCACCACATAGTGCATGCTGTGGCAGTTTTTAAAGGGCAATGTACCTGTACATTGTTCATTTGTAGTGTCGATTCATGTATGTTATATTTGTCACTAGCTGTCCTTAAATAAATAAATAAAATACAGAAACAATATAGGATTCTACAATTGATAGAACGGAGGAAAAATAAGAGAATTAATGATTATATACAATAATTTTATCTATCCATAAACTTAGGTATTTTATTGTGTAACTAAGTTTTACCCGCGGTTTCGCTCGCATTAATGTAGACTTGACTCATTCCTTGGGAGCAGTACTTCTTCCTGGATGAAAGGAACTCTATGTCATGTTTTGTATACTCTTGAAATTGTGTATGCAAAATATTCATGATTATTGGTACAGTTGTTAATCTTCGGTGCTATTTGTGAAGGAAAATGTAAACTTTAGAATGGTGTAAGGCTTTTTCTAACTCATGTTAAAAATCTGTTGCTAAGCACCTGTTGGTGTGTTCTGGTAGCTGCACTTGAGAGTCAGCCCGCTCTAGGTTCAGCGTGGTCACCATCTTACATCATCATTTAACATCAGATGAGATTGTGGTCAAACGATAAAACTTATCATTATCATTACATAGTATAAAACAAAGTACCCTACCGCGTCTGTCTATCTGTTTGTTCGTGATAAACACAAAAACTACTCAACGGATTCTCAAGCGGATTTCACCAATGGATAAAGTGATTCATGAGGAACTTTTTGGTATATAATTTGTCAAGGATTATAATCAGGCTGGGACAACGTCTGCCGGGCCCGCTAGTAAAGTATAAAAAAGAACTCAATCTAAAAAAAAAACAAAATCTCAATTATGCCACCGTCTTGAGTCGAATCATAATAGGTACACACGAAGACTAAGTTGAAAAGCCTCGGTACTAATATATGTAGCCAACACACCCTTCCAACCGGAATACAGTAGCGCAACACTCCTAGTTTTGACAAAATAAGTATGACGATGGTACTCCAACAATTAGACTTTGAATGGGTTTTATAATTTTCTGTTTGTTGAAGTGAAACATGTAATGGGAGGACTTTGCAATTCTGATCCGTAACGTTTTTTTATGACGAATAGTGGTGGAGGTAGAAGGAGAAGGAAAACACCAATTCGGAAATTAAGGAACGTCAGGCACGTTGTCTGTACTCGTATACCCATAAGTGGGAACACTCCATGACGTTACTTTTCGTTGTATTTTTTTAATTAAAGTATTACCGTGTATTACAAGAACTTTTTACTTCTATCGTGTGTCGTTACGAGACATCATGTTTTTTTATATAACTGTTGAATATCACTCGATGAGCACCTTAAACGTCTACGCTACGTTACGTTATTCAATTTTCCTTCTGTTTTTAGTCTCTGCGATACTAGCAAATTGGGTAAGGACAGTGGCGTAGGTAAGGGGAGCGGCAGGGGTGGCCCGCCCCGCACCCGTTTAGGGGTGACACTCGAGCCCGACTATGACCATCAGTTGTAGTTCTTTCTACCTATAAAAAATCGTAAATCTGTGGCAGAGAGCAAACCGCCACTAATAAAATTATCTAGGTAACTATAATATCATACCACGAGCATAATAATTTGATATTTAGATTAAAAAAACAATGTACACACTGTCAATCGATCTGGGATTCCCCCAAAATTTAATACCCCGTTCGCGCATAACCAACGCTAGTCAGGGGATTCCCTCGATATAGCGCTCGTCACTTTTATTGTGGATTGGGCCATTTCTTTTATTTCCGACCGCATTCATTTCAATATTCTCTTTCGTGAACATCTAGTGCAAAGTGTTTGTTAACTAGTGCACGTTAACTGAACAAGCTGCGCTCGTTTAACTATGTCCAGGGTTCGACATTAGTTATTCGTTACTTTAACCTGTCAAATAAATTCCGAGATAAAATCCCTTTTGGATATATTTTTCATCCCTAGGGATGGTAATAATACTAACTTGCATCGCTGCGCCGCAGAGCCTACAGAATTAATGTAATATTTCTCAATAAAACTGACATATTTATTCATAACTAGCTGTGCCCGCGACACCTTCCGCGTGGAACCTAATACAAAAAATACAAAATATAATACATAATACAAAAACGTTTTAATTCCATTTATTTATTTACATTTCTCTCGTACTTAAGTCGCGTCGTGATTAAAATGACAATAACCTTTGATAGAGTGAACCGATTTTAAGCGCACCGTATTGTGTTACACTTATTTAATTTCTTTCTTTAAAGTCGACGCTGTGATTATTACTACCGACAGAAAACTCAAAACAATGGAATAACTATGTTCTCTTTCGAATTTTGAAATTTTTTTTTTTTTTTTACTTTCTTTTTGGCAACCAATCTTTTAGATTATTACTGCCATTGTCAAGTAGTTAATAGTATTACAAGTTCTTCCATTGCATCTTTGGCAACCAGTCTTGTAGTAGACTATTACTGCCATTGTCAAGTGAGTATCGATATTACAAGTTTCTTGATATAATTTCAATGAACTAACAAGATGGTGGCCGTCTTGTTAGAACTTTCCATGGAGTTTTTGTGGCATCTCAGAATTCACGGTCCATGTTATTATTTTCCATTCACTTCACATATGCACAATAAACAAATTATATTACATAAAACACCACCAATTTTACACAATATAGAGTCAAGTAACACAAGATTATGAATAAAAAATAAAACCCACTACATGACAGACCGAGATCCCGCCAAAAACTCCTGAAATTAATTATAGCCTAAATTATTTAAATTTCATATTTTGTATACCTATTGAAAGTATTAACATTAGCCTGGTTTAGTCTGATTTACACATCTATGGGCACTCGGAGCAATAATTATACACATTTTAATACAGTTTGTTACGTAATCAAACATATGATGAGCTGCACAATCTCAATATAAAATGGTAAATATAAGAATCTCAGAAGAAATCTCAATACAAGATGTACACAGGCCGCTATACTACGTGTTGCTAGTCTGACGCAAGCCGTGCAAACACAACACGGTCGGTCACGCTTACTAGCATGTCATGACGTGAAATTATAAGTTTATCTCCTGCCAAAAAAATACCGCTCAAAGCGCCTAAAATGCTTTCACTTTTAAAAAATACAGGTACAGTCTATAGTAATAATCTCATTTTGTATGGAATCTCCAACTCTTTATTGAACGCTCTTAAAGACTCGTTGATAAAAAGGGCTAGAATATTCTAGACGGCCATTAAGCGAACAGCGTACTGCTCGTTAATATTCATGAGTATTTTAGCGAAATAATAAAAGGGACACGAGGCATTGACCTTTTTATATATCAATCATGTTTTAAGGCAGTTTCTGGATTTTTCTATATTACCAATGTTTTTTATCACAAGGCTACCACGTGATATTTTCGATTTTTAAAGTTTTCGTTTCCTGACGGATTATAACAATACATAATTTTGGATGTATATACTTTTATTATCGACTAGTTGGTGTCCGCGACTTTGTTTACGTGGAGATGGTTTTATTTTATCTGTGTTTATCAAATCAAATCAAAAATACTTTATTCAGTTTAGGCCTTAATAAGGCGATTATGAACGTCAAAAATTACCACCGATTCGGAAAACAACCCAGTCATCGAGAAGAACCGGCAAGAAACTCGATCGGGTACTTCTTTTTAACATATATTATTATACATATATATTTCGAATACATTATACAATATCGTTTTTAGTGGATGCACAGAGAGGAGTCAATTCCAGACGTCACCATCGTTATACCACATATACCACTCTATAATATATAGATATTCTCTCTAGATCTTCTATACAGATCTTCTATATATAGATAATATATAGAGATCACTCTATAATAGCCTTTCGACACAAAAACCCGCTTGATTTATTTGATTTAATCTCTTTAACCAAATTTACATTATATTCTTTAGAATTTATAAATACTGCTTAGTTGCTATGGAAAAACGTAATGATATTTGTTCTAAATAACGTTTGGAATAGCACTCTATCTATCCCGAATAAACAATAGAGGCTTCAATTTTATTTATATGTATAGACTAGCTGCTCACTCCGGCTTCACGTGGGTGTACTAACGAATAAAATGAGACGTAATCTTACCTTTACAGTCAGACAACGTAGAAAATGAAATGGCAACTGAACAACTAAACGTCAAATCTCTCAATATTTTTATGTCTTCTGTCGCACTTTTTATATGGATTTTTTTTACCCAAATTTGTCATTTTTCCATACTATATCTCATACACCATAACTTCGAGTAACATTCAGTCTTTATTTCATTAAATTCCGTTCATTCTATCAATAGTTATTGTAATTTTAATGACGATGCGATTCGAGTGCGAGTGAAAAGTAAAGTATTTGGACTTCATATACATTCAGAGTACTTTATTAATCACTGTTTTTTTTGCTCCACACAAATGACTACGCGGGTACAGCTAGTATATTTATATAAATCAATTTATACATATTTTTCAGTTAATAGTGTTTCGAGGGCCATGTACAAAAGACCTGATGATAAAATAACAAGATGCCATTTTTATTACTCTCTAGAGTTTCCATATGGTCTTTTATTGTTCTGGTCAACTATTTCCATTTTGTTAAAACTACTTCCAGGCCAGTTAGATTTACCCGGAGGTCGTAAACAATGAGTATAATGGTAAAAGTTTAATATCCTTTAGGTGTATAACCTTTCTATTAGGTATGTAGCGTACGGAAAATAGTAAAGTTTTTATTATATTGTTAGAATGGATAAAATATCTTCAAATTTTCCGCCATGTTTAGCGCCTCTGCAACACGACAAGATGGCGTCTCGTCGTTAAGTGTGGTATAAAAAGCAGGTACAAGGCGATACCCAGACAGGGCTTTCAACTTAGAGATTTGGTCCCAACATTTAAAGGGTAAATAAACGAAATTTGATTTTTTAAGTACTTTATATATATGTAGGGGAATTTTACGGAGTTTTTAATTTACTGAGATAACCGAATCCAAACAATTTTTGTAATTATTCTAGCGAGTCTAGTTCAAATGAATATAAAGATATATACTTAGATATCGTACATGTAGAAATTAAACATATAATAAGTGTTTGTTTTTTATATTTTAGTCATAGTTTATAGAAAATATATACGCTTATAAACGTCTGTCAATTTCAATGTAATTCAATGTAATTATCGCAATTTTAGAGGTAAATATTTTTAAGAGTTGGTAACTATGGAAACCGTATGACCGAAAAAGGTAAGGATGGATTGTGTGAAAAATGATATGTGTGTAAAAGGTGTGAATACTGAGATAACATCTGATAGGCGAGAGTGGAAAAGGAAAACATGTTGTGCTGACCCTACTTAGGTGGGATAAGGGTAAGAACATGATGATGGTAACTATGGAAACCAAGAGAAAGTTCGGCCACTTTGGCGCCATTGAGTTTGTTGACATACAGCTGAACGCCTTAAGCGGTCGCCAAAAAATCCCTGTGAAGCTGTAAAAGCCCATCAGGCTAACAGCAGAAGCTTTGTACAGCGCGGTAGTCTGATTGACTGTATCTTTTATTTTTTTGTACTTAATAGGTTTTGACATGTGAGCACAATCTCACCTGATGTTAAATGACGATGTGGTCTAAGATGATAAATGATAATTTTGGGGTGTCACGGGGTGTCGAATAACACCATAAGGCCCAAGCCAACCTCAACTCACGTGGTGCACCCTGCTGAATAACGAACGAGGCAATGGCGAAAGCGGGGTGGTAAGGTGATTACAGCTTGACTGGGTCGCAACCACCATGTATATGGCGAAAAAGCCCGTCATAGTGATTCGCTTCTGCGGGTCGCGTTTCGGAATCAGCCTGTGCATATCCAGCTTTTTGCAGACCGGCATGATAGTGGCGATGGATAGTGTGTCACTCGGTGGTCGCCATTGTTTTTTGGATTGTACTGTGCTTACCATCAGGCATAGTACAGTCATTATGCCGAGCTACAATATAAAAAAAAAACATGCTAAACCTAGAACAGACTGGCTCCTAAGTGCGTATGCCGGAACACACCAACCGGTGTTTGGTGACAGATTATCAACTTGAGGATGGTAATTAACCAGGCGGTCTTTGAAAAATCTCTATCATATCTATTGAGATAGATATAGTGGATAGCGCTATAATTTTATATGCCTAAATCTACTAATAATTACGTACTGTATTATTTCTATTCAATTTATGTAAATCACACAAGATACTATTGATGCATGGTCTTCCAAAATAATTCAATTTTAGAATAATAATCGTTTCCAATACGAGTCTGCCTCTTAGATCCTTACTTTCACAATAATACATGATAAACTTATATCTTTTACATCACCAGAGCGAATACTTTTGATGGCTCAATAAATATAATACTATGACACTTTTATTGCTATGAAAGCTTCCCTTATTGACGAAGGGAATGGAACGAAATATAGGGGCTTACGAGAAATATATTTCTAGTTTTCCTTCAGTGTTAGCTCATTTTTATTTGTTTTTTTTTAATGTACAATATCTACATTAATCTAATTGTGTTTTAGTGTTAGCTCATTTTTATATGTACAACTAGCTGGCCCGGCGGACGTAGACCCACCCTGATAATAAAAAAAAACATTCACAAATTATATTTACGTATCGTGAATCTCTTTATCTACTACTGAAAACCGCATGAAAATCCGTTCAATCGTTTTTTTTAATTAGTAGCACGGCATAATGACTGCGCTGTGCCTAATGGTAAGCACAGTAAAATCCAAAAACAATGGCGACCACCGAGTGACACACTATCCATCGCCGGTCGCCGCTGTCATGCCGGCCTGCGAAAAGCTGGATATGCACAGGTTGATCCCGAAACGCGACCCGCAGAAGCGAATCACTATGACGGGCTTTTTCGCCATATACATGGTGGTTGCGACCCAGTCAAGCTGTAAAACCCTACCACCCCGCTATCGCCATTGCCTCGTTCGTTATTCAGCAGGGTGCACCACGTGCAGGTGAGGTTGTCTTGGATGCCTCAAGTCTTAGATGTTATTTGACACCCCTTACACCCCATTTTTTAGTTTTATCGCGAACAGACAGACAGGCGTGGCAGAGAATTTCTTTAGATTATATGTATTAAATTATATATGTTTGAGAATGCTCATAAACTATATACTACACGAAGTTCCGTAGTATAGATACTGAACTACAAAAAAACTAATGTATTACGTCTTGATTGTCCGTTGTCCATGAACTAACTGAACAAAATTAGTGGCATGTGCGGCGTAATCCCCGCAACAAGTGAATTCTCCTATGCCGGAAATC
Source organism: Antheraea pernyi (assembly GCA_015888305.1). Classification (NCBI taxonomy): domain Eukaryota; kingdom Metazoa; phylum Arthropoda; class Insecta; order Lepidoptera; family Saturniidae; genus Antheraea; species Antheraea pernyi. Next base: position 431,438 of record MU158893.1, on the reverse strand, counting down.
GAAACAATTGACGTATGCCTGAGGAATAGTGTCAAAACAATGTTCGACGTAACTTGAAACGATGTAAGTCGAGGACTGCCTGTATACATTTACTCCTTTTTGGTATACTACTAGATCCAAACAGACACTTATACATACTTACACGTACACGTTTAACTCTTAACGTGTAACGAAAACTTTTTCCTACCGTGCCATAAGAAGTCTCACTTCAAAAACTATATTTAAAGTACATCACGTATGCTAATGGATTACTAGAGAAACTCTGTCTTGAAACAAATCATTATCTTTACACTAGTCTCTTTATTATCTTGGTTATGGAACTGTAATTATAGAATTTTTGTTGGGGTAATTTCCTTTTCTTATCGTGTAGTTCATACAAAAATAGGAGACGTATTAGATTTGACAAAATTTCCTTACTCAAGTATGAAAGGCGTTGAAGTATATGGATATATATATATATAGGAAGCAAGGAGCAAACCCCCTTCTCCTAGTCTATCAACTGTCAGGCTCTTATCACTCGAGTAATGTTAGACGTAGCCTTTCTTAAAGAGGTCTTACTTCCAATACAGTTAATTTATGTTGTACACGAATTAGACACAGATCACCATCCTGTTGTACTTCAGCTCGGTCAACAGTTTGCCAACCTTCATATCAAAGTCATCTTTTATGTAATTATTCAGTTAGCATTCTCATATTTACCACTATAATTATGTATGTTGTATCAGCGTGAAGCATATTTACTTTTTGTCCGACTATTCTACATCCCGATTTTAATTGCAAATTAGTTTTGAATATATAAAGGGCTTTTTAACAATTCAATAAGTTTCGAAAGTTCTTTATATCTATATTTTTATATTCATGTGGTGTACTGTCTCAAGGTAAAACAAAGGCAAACAATTATACATAAATCTACCAGAACTGCTAACCACCAATTATATCTAGAAACTCATGTAACTTGTTTTCCTTTTATAATTGCCAATAATGGAATATACACTATGTAACGATTTTGGAGCTCAACAAATTGATTATTAATAAGTACACAACCGTAACCTTACGCGATGCTTGTGTGATAATGAATCACCCAGGCCATTGTTACGCGCAAATATTATTTTCACATACAAAGAAGTGTTTATTGAATAAAGAAAACTTTCATTTATTTTCACTGAGTCGGAAAATAGGTCGACGCGATCGGCCTACACGCTTTGAGAATTTTGGCACAAGAATGTTTATCTAAGCTTTAATAATATAATATGTTTTACTATCGTTATTTAAGTTAGAACTTCTCTTCTTGTAAACTATTTACGATCAGACTGAACGCAAGCCTAGAGATGTAAATTTTACTGACCTAGAAATATATCCTTCCGCATCAAGACACTATTATATATCTTATATATAAAATTCTCGTGTCGTGTTAGTAATCATACTCCTCTGAAACGGTTTGACCAATTTTTATGAAATTTTATATGCATATTCAGTAGGTCTGAGAATCGGCTGCTATCTATTTTTCATACCCCTAAGTGACAAGGGTTGTCCACGCCAAACATTTTATTTTTATTTTTTGGACATTTATTTTTTATTTTATTTTGTTATAATGAGGCATTTTTTCACCCTTCTAACACTAACCCCTATTTTTTAATAGTCATTTTAGTAATTAATCGAGTTTCTTGCCGGTTCTTCTCGATGAATGGGCTGTTTTCCGAACCGGTAGTAGCTTTGACGTTCATAAGCGCCTTCTCAGGGCCTAAATTGAATAAAGGATTTTTCGATTTTGATTTTGAATCATTTTTCATCCCACTCGATAACTGATCAATTATCACTTGGTAAGTTATACCAGAGAAAGAGCTAATTAAAACCAAGTCGTCGTCTTTTCTGTGACTGTTTTTCGAATGTAGTTAGATTAAAATTTCCCTGAGCTTATAGCAAAGCTAAAATTTTTGTACAAAAAGGCCTATTTTATCTATATATTCTATCTATATATACTATAATAAAACTGTAACAATGCCAAGTCTGTACATTAAATATTTTTTGAAAAATTTGATAGGGTTAAACTTTGTTATCGATCTATAAGCCAAAAATAATCCTTTCACAATTTTTGTCTGTCTGTCTGTCAGTCTTTCTGTTCCTGTGAAAACGTATCACTCTGAAAGCACTGAACCAATTTTGACAAAACTTGACACAGTGACACCAAATATTACAAGGTTACATTTACTTTTTGTCCCATAAAATGCAGGGAGTTCTCCAGGATAACAAGAAACAATAAATTGTAGTTAATGTAACTAGACTTTTTTTG
>MU158893.1:415694-428420 GCA_015888305.1 Antheraea pernyi | reverse complement strand
TATTTTTAAACGCAAATAATCTTAAAAAACCCAAAACCCGAGCGCAGCGACATATAGCACTTCCAATTGTGAATCGAAACTATTCAGGGACTCACTAAAACATATACCCAGTTGGTATGTGAGAAATCTTTTAAAATAAGCCTAGCACTTGTTCGCAGCTTTACTTAAAAGTCCAATGAAAATAAAAATTAACCTACATATATTGCCGATAAATGTCTTCTCAGTACCCCTTGTAACTTCATCGCTTAACATACTGTAAAAATTGAACTTTATCTACATTAAATTTCCATTTTCTTTTAGTTGTTTGTTTTATAAGAATTTGTAAAGTATACGTGAAATCTGCATTAAATCTTAATATTGACAAATTTATTTTGCTTTTGACATATAAACCACCTTTTTCACTGAGATACTGAACTTGGGATAATATACCTTTCCAACAGTGAAAGATTTTTTTAAATCACATTAGTGGTACCAAGAATTCCTCGAAACAAAACTTTACCTCTCTTTGTAATATTAGTATAAATATAACATAGTATGGTAACTGCAAACACCTCAATTAATTATTTTAATCGTAGATTCACAAACGTGAACCTAACGACTACAAGATTCAACAATATTTAGAAAATTAATTTAATCAAATATCGAAACAACACACGTACTGACAGAATTCTAATCGAGACTCATCTTCTACAATGGAATGTAACTATTATGCAATGTACTAATAAATCTACAACCCGATTGCAGCCACACCTACCGTTTCCAATTCTAAATCCAAGCTACCGAGGGACTCACTCAAACATATACCCAGATGGTGTATATTATCTCAGTGAAAAAGGTGGTTTATATGTCAAAAGTAAAATAAATTTAAGTTTAATTTTTACATTATGTTAAGTGATGAAGTTACAAGGGGTACTGGGAAGACATTTATCAGAAATATAGGTAAGTTAGTTTTGATCTTCATTGGACACTTTAGGTAATGTTGCGAACAGGTTCTAGGCTTATTTTAAAAGATATCTTACATACCAACTGGGTATATGTTTGAGTGAGTTCTTGGATAGTTTAGATTCACAAGTGGAAGTGCTAGATGTCGCTTCAATCGGGTTTTAGGGTTTTGAAAATTATTTGCGTTTAAAAATACAATTGAAACCGGTAATAACCGATTTGTTGCAGACAAAGTTGCACGGGTCAGCTAGTCCTTACTAACATTATAAATTCGAAAGTGAGTGTTTGTTTGTCTGTTATGTTTTATACTGAACGAAGTTGCACGGGTCAGCTAGTTATATTATATTATACTAGCTTGTGACCGCGTCTTCGTCCGCGTAGTTGCCATTTACGCAGCGCACACAGCAGAAGCTCTCAAAAGGAAAAAAAATGATTTTGAAACATTCTTCATTAGTGCTCCGCTGCTATTGGTCCTATTGTGATGATATATCATATAACCTTCCTCAATAAATTAGCTATCTAACACTGAAAGATTTTCCCAAATCGGACCAGTAGTTCCTGAGATTAGCGCGTTCAAGCAAACAAACTCTTAAGCTTTATAATATTAGCATAGATTTTAAGAGCGTCATTGATGTGACTATAAAGTAGTTAATAAATAAATAAACGTTTGTCATTTCACAAAAATACTATATAGTATCACTTACTTTTCGTCTGCACAACAATTTCGTTCTTTCATCCATCTGTTCTTGTTGAATTTGTGGAGCTAACTTATAATATTTTTATTTCATAAACTTACCGAATACTTTGTAAACCTATTTAATATTTCTTATATTATAAAATATGCAAGCAAACATTTAATCCATTTTATCTTTAATGGATTCTGCTACCTATCTACAACTGACCACGATAACCGCAGCCCATAAAATTATATTGCTACTGAGAATAGCATTGAAACACCTTTAACACCTACACTAGCTGCTTTACTGCAGATATAGGTGTGAACATGGTGCTCTTTGCATGTGTTGTAAATGGTATACCACTCTTTGTTATTGCACACAAGTAAAATGGAAATAATAGCACGAAATCTGAATGTTGTGATAATAATCATATGTTATTCATATCTTACAGATTTTAGTACCAATTATTCTAATACTAGCGGGCCCGGCGGATGTTATCCCGCTTTGATAATAAAAAAAAACATGACAAGTTATATACCTAAACCTTTCTCGCGAATCACTTTATCTACTGATGAAAACCGCTTGAAAATCCGTTTAGTAGTTTTTGAGTTTATCGCGAACAGACAGACAGACGCGGTGGAGGACTTTGTTTTGTAATATAAAGTGATAACGCGACTTTACCGTGTTCGATATATTTATATTTATACTTTACATGGTGATTAAGATAGATAAGAATATATAAAGCCACATAATGGGATAATATAGGGTTGGATTCCAGAAAAAACATTTCCGAATACTGTTCAGAAAGCAATGAAAGTAAATCGGGCAGGTGATGCGTAGAGCTGGCGTCCTTATTTACGTTTTAGATAATTATTGTTTGTATTTAAACCTTTATATTCTCCAGCTGTTACGATATGAGACGGCGTAAGTTTAAATCTGAAACTTTTATTTTGCAGCCGCTCGCGTATTACGCAATATGAAACCAACAACAAATATAACTTTGTCGCATGCTAATTCCACACGATATTTGAAATATGTACATTCGTTTGGGAACATTTCCTCGTGACAAATTACAAGCCTAGGTTTTGTAGATTTTGATAATCAGTCAATGACTGGCAGTTTTAGTATGAAGACTTATACATCTTTATTTGTTAAACTAGACCTTAGTATTTGCTATTAATATAACTTAGCACTCCAGTCACTTTATGACAAAAAGATCCTATGAAGGTTCTGTTTTTTACTCGACTGTGCCGGAGAATAATGCTCGTCGTCACATCTATTTCTTTAGACTCTGTAGACTAAACGATGTGATAAAATTTGATATATGAGGCGTCGCTAGATTCGCCTTAAATATGTGGAGAACGTGGGTTATAAATTATTTGGGTATGACGTCCCTATATCGATTTAAAAAAATATTACACTCGTCTTTTTTGTTTTTTTTTTTAAATAATAACTAGCTGGTAGGGGCTGGTATGAGCAACTCCACTCCATAAAATAATTTTGTTATTTTACGCGAACTATATATTATATCACATTATATTATTATTACATGTAATACATTGTGAGAAAACGTAATAATATGCCGTCCAAATATTAATCTGAAAAGTTTTTTATCAGCCCAAAAAAAGTCGTCAAAATCGGCAGTTATTTCCGAATTAAACTCAACAATGAACAGACTTTAATTTTATTCATATGTGTAGATAACACTTAATCGATATGAGGTACCTATGAAACTCCCAAAAATAACCCAAATTGTACTAAGTTTTACTCTCGGTATTTAATTTAATCAAACTTGACGACCGTTTCGTACAGTCGAACAACAAAGTTCCCCATTTAAATAGATGTAGCCTACGGCTTGCACGAACCACGTCAAGTCCATCCGTAGTAAATGTTTGGACGACAAAAACCCTATTAACGTTGAGTGACGGCTGAACCTCCATCACAACCGACACACAATGACGACTACTTGGAGTATACACGTTCATTCAAAGGAACTCTCTTATAATATATTAGTAACCCGCCCCGGCTTCGCGCGAGTACAACATAAAAAGGTCCAAGAAGTTTTGTAAATCTAATCATATAATTTTTATTGAAAATGTATACTGTGATGAGTTATTTTTACATGCATGTTTGATGCATTGAATCTTTATATACTATACAAATTATATAACTAAACTTTCCTCATGAATCACTTTTTCTACTGGTGAAAACAGAATGAAAATCCGTTAAGTCGTTTTTGAGTTAATCGCAAACAGAGAGACAGACGAATGTGTAAAATTAAGAGGTATCTACAACTCGAGGTGTGAGACAATTGTCCTATAAAACTTAACGTATTAAAATCTAATCTAAGAGACGTGACTACTACTCGAAATGAGAACGAATAGTAACACAAAATTAGTCCACAAATCTTTGTATTGGCACCTCACCCTGTTAGTAGCCAGCGTCACAATGCTTATAATATTATATTCCAACTTATCAATTTCCAGGTACTGTGATGATGTAACAGTATTAATAGGATATTATTTATTCGTGATGAAATCTATTTTCTGTATACCGACTTATCACTCGAATTATATAATCGAATGTTGATTGCTAATTTTGTGTTTTTTTTAAAATACGGAAATGTTGTGTTTTGCAATGAAATACTTGAGTAGGTTTTTAAATTAAATTATACATGAATTTTCTGAACTCAATCATATTCAATATACGTCTCTTGCAATATAACAAAAATTACGAGGAATGTATTTTATAGTTATGACTGTATGGAGTGAAAGTTTATTTGAAATAGTAAAACTTTCTGTGTTCACATTACAACTTTTTTATTATATGTTTATACCATTAACATAGCTATGGAATGTACTATATTTCACATGTAAAAAAACTTTTACATACCTTTTTATAACAGTAGTATAAATAACACATAATGTCACGTCTGTGTATAATTAGTCCTTGAATATCACCGAGGGTAGTTTTAGACATTGCAATAATATTAATAAATATAGTTAAAGTCGATGTGGTCTAGTGGCTTGATCAGTGGAATATCATTTCGATGTTCGCAGGTTTGAACGTCAGCATGTACCAAAGAAAATTTTCGAAATCCGCGGACATTTACTAAATTAACACTATCGGCTGACGGTGAAGGAAAACATCGTGAGTAAATCCGAGAAATATTCTTGCAGTACTACTGTATGTGGGATAACAGGGAACTGGATTTCTCAGGGTTTGAAATCGCTAATATGCCGTTTGCTGGCGTAGTGATCATGCCCATACTTTCCTTCGGGAAAAGGCCTATAGCCCTGCAGTGGGTCTCTTATATGCGGATGATGATGATGAATTTTTTAACATTTTTGAATACATTTTTTATACAGGGACTGTTGTTGAAGGGGTATAAATATCTCAAGATCAAAAGTAGATTAAGTAATACAACATATAAATATTGTTATGATTTGTCTTCAGAGTCACGACTTGTCCGACGATCTACGACAGAATTATCCCCCTTTTTAACAGCCTTAAAAAAAAGGTTCTGTTTTAAATCCGTATGTATGTATATTTGTATGTCCGCAGAAACTTCTGATCCGACCTGTATATGGTTATAATTATTGGATGCTTATTTTTTCGGGAATGTTTTATTATATAAGTATTACATTACGATCTGGTGAATATCTTCGGAGATATGTGATAAAACTCTGCAATAACTAACAGCAAATAACTCACTACTGCTGTAATCGTATATCTATGTATTATTTCACTATTTCATAACATAACAACACGCCTGTATAGTTTTATATCACGAACTCAAAATTGTAAATCAAAAATTTTCAAAGAACAATACATCACCTGAAAAAAACGTACTGAAAAATGTAAAATGATATTTTATTCACTACATTTAACATGACACTACCCTAATTAAAAAAAATAAGATCCAATTACAACATTCATATATTACGTATTATATATCTATTTTGAAGTCTAATTTGAATTTTATGGCAGATAAAAAGTGTAAACCTGAAATACTCTTTAATAAATATACGTCTTTTGTATTTTACATAAATCCATAAGGAGTTGGCGTCGACTACAAAAATATAATAAACTACTATAACTTGTTGCTATAGGATGTTATGCTACAATATTCGGTATTTGATTTAACACGTCAGAGAAAAGAATGAGACGCCCGGCTAAGATCGGCTTGCTTCTGTTTTGTAAATCATTCTCTCTATCGCACAACGCAGTGACCGTAACAGACAAAGATAACGCTATACGAAATCGGACTTAGCCAACTATCTCGGTCTTATTCCCGACCACAGCGTGCCAAATCAAAAGTCGGGTACTGTATTTTATTGTTATCAAGATTTCTATTTAATATGTAACTCAGAAAAGTCACGGGTGGTTGCTAGTCTAGTGCTAAATAAACAGATACGAGTATATATGTAAGAATAATACAACATACATATATGTAAGAATAAAATAACAGATAAATTAAATTATAAATAAAATAAGCTTAGAATTAGTTAAACGACAAATAAATAAATGAAATCTAGTTTTATTTAAAAAAGTTTTACATACAATTTTAAGTATAAATTCAAAGTATTAAAACCTTCTAATGTCAATTTCATAGCTCAGCGAGAGTGTCACAGAGTAGAAAATTACGAAAACGATACGAGCGTCAAATTTCGCAGTATTATTATATACGGTGGATGAGTTTTAAGCTGTGGTGGTATTAACACTTGGATGTATACAGATTATACCTATGTAAGTGACACATATTGGATTTGATTATACATTGAATGTAGTACTAAAAGAGTGTACCCTCAATATAGTAAGTCAACTTTATCAAATAGTTATTGGATAATATATGTGTGGCGCAAAAATATTACAGTACAACGTATTCTTCTTCTTCCTCCTTCTTTTTCATATATTGTATACGTTTATAGTCGTGGTGGAATAGACAGGTAGAATATAAAATCTAACTAACCTCAGGTTCGAACCTCTGCACGTAGCATTTTTTTTAAAGTTCGTATACATTTTCTAATTTCAGCTGATAACACTATTGACTGACGAGGAATACAAATATCTTGAGGAAACCGGAACCTCAAATATGTTCTTATAATATCACTGCATGTGGGCAAATATTAAAGTGTGTATTTCTTGTAGTTTAAAATAGCCACTAAGCCGTGTCGTTATTACGCTCATAACTTTCCTCGGGAAAAGACGTTGGACCCAACAATCGGACTGTTACATGCTGGCGTCATTATTTTTATTATTATTGAAGTAAAAATTTTCAATAGAGAGGATTGGTTAACAAAGTAGGAAGAGAAAAGTGTTAATTACGATACGATTTAAAAATTTTAATCTTTACAAAGTGATCCACGATGAACATTTCCTGTGGGAGGTACCCGTTCGTTTTTTACAAATTACAACCCTGTATAACTACTACGATTTCACGCTCGACATCCGCACTCAGTCTGGTTCATTAAGGTACTTTTTAATTACCCAACTCCCGTGGGAAACGGCGTTCCCCTTACAATGGCAATCTTTTTGAAATTTTCCAGGTATATTTACTCTGAAAAGTTTGAACATGAAATCTTTTTACATTTTTGCAAATGTAACGGACTTTCGTAACGGTTAATTTTTATTGGCTTTTCTATTGGACTAGCCCCAAAATATTGTCGACCAAAGCGTGGTCTAAAATCCTCAATTATCTGATAAAAGGCTACTGGGATGGGAAACAGTATAGGCGGAGTCGCATGTTATAATCTATATTCCCAGATAATACCCTGGAAATAGGGTAATAATAAAGCTATCAGATGATATCTTTGAAATTGACCTTTGCATCCCTACAGGGACTGGATATGACCCACTTTCCCGTCTAATGTTTATTTTCACTGGCTTCACGCCAAACAGTCCCCTGTAATAACTTTATTGCAAGCCCTGGAACGGTCGGCCAATTCAAAACTGCGTTTAGAAAGTTTTGTTTTGGCAGTCATCTTGAATTATAATGATATGAATTATCGAATCTATGAAGTAAATACATTATTACATACTATTATTTGAAAAAGATTAGGATAAAAAAACGGACAACTAAAAGGTTAAGTTATTTTTAACATCCTGTGTAGTACCATTGTTAGAAGGACTTATGGAGTGAAAGATTTGATATTGGTATGTGATTTTAGAAAGAAAGCAAATATTTAGTAACTTATACAATATTATTTGTACAATTACATGCATTTTATTAGCTTTTTTTATGTATCGTATCTCAACATAAATATTTAATAACATTATCAGTTATGAAACAGTTACTAGTGATAGAAAATGTTCTTACCTTTATTTATAGCTGTTTTATTGTCGTCTTGACATATTTTTATTGGTAATATAAATACACGAGTTACGGTAAGTAGCAGAAAATATGTAGATATGGGCAATTTATTAGTTGTTTTATATAACTTCTCTCTCAAAACAAGCTAGTACTCGCGATTGGGTTCTGGTAAGCCCGATTTTGGTGTTTTATTATATGTTTTATCTCAATTACATATGGGTGTTTTTTCTACATTTATTTTTGACGTGAAAACTTTCTTTAGGCGCGTTGTACGATATTTTCTTTGACAGGAGATTAATTTATAATTTCGCGTCATGACATACTAGTAAGCGTGACCGACCGTATAGCGCGTGCGCGGCTTGAGTCAGACTCGCGACGCGTAGTATAGCGGTCTGTGTATATCTAATATTGATATTTTCTATTGACATTGTCAATGATGTGTCATGTGTCATATATCATATGTTTGATTAATTAATAAAATGTACATGATTATCGTTCGGAGTGCCAATACATGTAAAAGAGGGACTAATGATAATTATTTCAATTTACAAATTATGAAATTTAAATAATTCACACTATAATTAAATTCAAAATAGAACACAGTTCAAATTCCATTGTTTTGAGTTTTCACTTCTGTCGGGAGCCCTTATGTTTGACACGACTTTTTAATAATTTACAATTTTCTCATTACCAATGAAAAACGTTATGATAGGTAATCTATATAATATTTCGCCAGTGAGAACCTCGTTAAAATAAGTTCAGCCTTTTCGAAATACTTTATATTACAGTTATTAGTAGAATTTCTGGAATATAAAAGAATAAAACATACTGTTCGACGCAAGACCAATATAATATGTGTAGTGCACAGAACGCATCAGTATTCCATCGGCATCTCCGCACTATGTTACCTCGTAGTATGAAGTTACCCGAACGCCACGAACTAATCTCAACACGGTCGTTTGCAAGGAGAATTTTTCTCACGTAATATTATCAGTTTTCGCTTCATTTCCAGCTGAAAAGTATTGCTAAAATATCATTAGTTTTGCTTTACTACTTCAAACACGTTCAGTGGCAATGTTCTCGGCAGACATTTTGATCGACACGGGTTGGAATATAATATTTATTTTGATCAAAAAGGTCTGAGATAGCGTTTGTAACATAAATAATATTGCCTCATATAATATATCTGTAGTTAGAAGATGTTAAACTATGATGGCTGTCTATGACATACCCCGTCGTACAATATTATCTATAATATACTATATACTTATACGTATTATTACATATTACAAAACAAAGTCCTATGCCATGTCTGTCTGTTTGTCTGTTCGCGATAAACTCAAAAACTATTCAACGGATTTTCATGTGGTTTTCACGAGTAGATAAAGTGATTCATGAGGAAGGTTTAGCTATATAATTTATCAAGATTTTTTTTATTATCAGGGTGGGACAACGTCCGCTAGTATACCTACTGTAATTTTCAGTACTGTATCAGGGTGCTACATCTCTGTTTAGCTAACATAAAAGTATGAAGCTTAGTTATGAATAGGATGGTTGTAGATTAAAAAAAAAAATTTTATGTGAAAAACCTTTTCGGACAATTGTAAATGTTGTCATGGAGGTATATGGAATGGTTACCATTGAATTATTTTTAACGCCATCACTTGATCATTATTAGTATAACATTATTAACTGTTCACTTCTTAATTATTTATTTATTTTTACATAATATTTTGTTCTATCTTACATAAATAAACCAATATATAAATTGTAAATTTTATGGTTTAGTAAAACAAGGTTCTTAAAAATGTATACATAATTCATTACATTTTACATAAAAATTGTAATTTTACATTACATCATTTGTTATTATTCAAATGTTCCAAGTTTTGTAATAAACTCAGTAATTTTTAAATTCTTATACTGCCAAACTGTCTGTTGACCCGTGCCTCATAAGGTCTACATTCCTCTGTATATACAGTGGACCCCCGGTAGTCCGACAAACATTTTGCAGGGCAGTGTCGAACTATCGAATTCGTCGGATTATAGAGTACTGCCTAAGACCCCCTATAGTCCGGAATTTTTTACCAAAGAGTAACTTGTAATCCGACAAATTACAGATCCAAAGATAAGGTTCTTTATACATGCATATTATATATACATATGTACATATATATACTCTGAAATACTAATCATACTTCATTATGTATGTCAAATTTAGTAAATTAAACAACAATAGAGAGCTTACGTTTTATTATAAAATTAACGTCATTAATGCTATATAACTTACAAAAAATATGCAATAACTTTACGTTAGGAAATAATTGTGTACAAACAAATGTACATATGAACTAAAATAATCAAAAACTATGAATCAATTATGTAATTTAAGAAGCATGCAAATATTCATCAATTTTTTTTTGTTTAACATTGTTGAAACGCGAGATTAAAGCTTTGTCCCTCAGTCTTCTCAAAAGTAGAAGTTCGTTGTAGGATGCACCATTTTCTTCAGCCCATTGCAAACCCAGCTCAAAGGCATTAATTGCATCTTGTGCTTTCACTTGCGGAGTAGTTGCAATCACTTCGTCGTCATCTTCCTGATTTATTGTTGTATGACTAGAAATCTCTTTTATAATCTCTTCGTCAGACATTTCATGAAAAATATTTTCCCCTTTATCCATTCCACGGCACCAGGTTTCCAAATCTTCCGAACTTATTTGTGTTTCAGCAGCAATTTGCTCTATTACTTCCGAAGGTACACTAATTTGTGGATCGTTGGTAGGAGTGGCGACTATATCTGGCCATAACTTTTTGACCTTGGCTTTTTTGACTTTGGCCATAACCTGTGATGGGTTAAGATTTAAATCTTTCACCTTTTGCAAAAATCTTAATTTAAATGGCTCTATGCAGGTGGCATCATTAGAAAGTTTCTCTCCTGTAATGGTCATTAAACGTATGCCATGACGACTTTTGAAACGTTCTAGCCATCCCTTGCTAGCCACAAAATCATCTTTTTTTATTATTTCTTTATAAAAATATTTAGCTTTCATTGCCAACATGGGTCCCGAAATGGGCGCATGCCTATTTCTTTCCTGAAGAAACCACATGTATAAAGCTTCTTCCACTTCTGGATGTTCAGCTTTCTTGAGTGTCTGTCTCTTGCCTGGCCCACAGTCAGTAGTTGACACGAACTGTTTAATCTTCTCGTGGTTTTTTTTAATGTCATAAATTGTAGATCGGCCTACGCCGTATTCACTTGCTAAACTACTGAAAGATTTATTACGATTTAGGTGATCTAAAATATCACATTTTTCTTTAATTGTGTGTGTTTTGTGCATTCGCTTCTGAGCTTGTGACGACATTACATACTAGGTACGTATACGTAATACACAATGAATAAACAGTAAACAATGAACACGCACTAGGTCGTACGTAGTCAAATTCCAACTAAGCAATCAGAGTCAAAACAATACCCTATGCGTCCAGCACAATAGTGATGGTGCGTACAAGTTGTAACTTGTTCAATGATGCTTAGCGAATACGTATTCAATAATAAATAATAAACCATGTCGGATTACAGGGGGTGCCGGATTAGACAGGGGCCGGACCACCGGGGGTCCACTGTAATTCCTTTGCCTGTCCTATTGGACGAATATTATTACTACTACCAATACCGTTCTAAGGACTCGAGAATTAATATAATAACCGTTGCCATGGTAAAGTGATAAGTTTCTCAGTAACATTTTTCAAGGTTTGTCGAAGTATTTTGTGTTCACTGAATCGGTGAGTTTCATACATTTTTATTTTATGTTAGTTTTCTTTTTAATATTTGATTTATCATCTATACATAATATAATGCAATTGAGTTGGTTGTTGGAGTTTTTGGCGGGGATAGTCTATCATATAATGGATTTTATATTTTATTTATAATCTTGTATTATTTGACTCTATATTAGTAATCATTAATAATATTGCGGATTGATTGCCAAAAATAAAATAAGAAAGAGTTGGGTGTTTGTAATGTCTAAATTACGATTTTGACGAGGCTTTTATTGACAGATAGTTGATGCTATTAGAAGTAACTTATATATATCATTACATAGTATAAAACAAAGTTCCCTCCCGCGTCTGTCTGTCTGTCTGTTCGCGATAAACTCAAAAACTACGGAACGGATCTTCAAATGGTTTTCACCAGTGGATAAAGTAATTCATGGGGAACGTTTTAGTATATCAATTTGTCAAGGTTTTGTGTAGATTGATTGAAATATAACGATAATTGTTAGACAAGTCGGAAAAATTCAAACGGCCTGTGAGATTTCATCGAAAACGCTGCTTAATCCTTTTGAGATGTAACAATGTATATTGGGTAAATGTAATAAGGTTTACTTTTGTGTGCATAGGTTTAAATAAAAGAAAATGACGTCCATTGAAAAATATATTAAATATATGAAAAATATTGACGGCTTAATATTATAATGACAATGACATGTGTTACCGTCTACGTCCGGTACCGTGACACACCCGAGAGGCGAGACTACAACGCCACCCGGGGAACCACTATTGACCTGCGATACCGCGCTATTGACTCTATCGGGGTGTTACTACTGACCTCGAACGCTATTGGTGGAAGTTATCGGCTGTTCATTATTCATTCCGGTGTGAGACTACATTGGTGATATATAAAGGGCAAGATGTCGCTGATCTGGGCGCACTCCTATGTGGAAGTTATTGTAAGGCGAAGCTCTGGCCAAATAAATAGTGACAGTATACGAAGTATTTATTGTTGCCATTCCT
>MU158893.1:389257-409714 GCA_015888305.1 Antheraea pernyi | reverse complement strand
TATATATATAATGTATAGTTTGAATTTTCTTGATCCGGTGACACTATGAAAGCCAAATAGGCCAAACGCGTTCGTCAGTATGAAAAAATTAAAAAAAGAACTTGATATATTCATTAGGAGTTTCTTATGTAGTGTAAATGAGCACCGAGGAGATTAGTTCGAAGTATGTTGATGATGGTAAATCCCATCTAGAACACTGTTAGTACATACAAATCATCATTATAATTAGATAGCACAAACCAAGTCATCTACTGCGTCTGTCTGTCTGTTCGCGATAAACTCTGCCAGACCCGCAAGTTAAATATATGAAAATCAGTATTTGTTCCTTATTAGCTGCCATGTTGTTCTTCTGGTTATATATCTTTGTTAACATATTGTTGTCGTTCTTTCTTGATGTTAGATCGCATTGTGACCTATGTTGGTATACAGTAGACCTAAAGGAGGACTGTCTCACAAGGGCAGCTGCTGAAACATAACTGTTGGTGTCTGACGACAGATTCAATTTAGGGTTGTAGCTAACCAGGCAGACTTAGGAAAAGCCCTTCCATCATGTTGCTATGGTTCCATCACGATCTTTTTCTTCACCGACAATTACGATACTTTCTGTCCTTTCGAATTTAGTTTGAATTGCAACGCATATACAACATCAATTGCCACTAAAAAGAAGCCTGTTTATAATGCATAGAGATGCACGCATATATAATGCATAAGAACTTTGCCGAGAACGTACTTTCAAAAATTTGAAGCGGACATATTGTTTTTTCGTAAGAATAACGCTTTTCGCTCATTACATTGATACAAACAAATCCCCGCAAATATTTGTGTCATAGGAATATAATCCTATAAAACGGTACAACAAAGAAGGATGACATCGTTAAATTCATCGCAGTCGGTAAAGGGCGGAGCGTAACAGCGCCATCTTCGGGTACGAGGGTGTCGTTCTTACGTAAGTGCAATGACAATGGAGTTAGCTAACGAACGGTACAGACGAGCGTTTTTTTTTAAAGTGAAACATCGTTAGGCGCGATGTGCGTTATTTTTGGCAGGAGATAATGTTATAATATCCAGTCATGACATACCAGGAAAGCGCTAGCAGACAAATGTTTAAAATTTCAATATACAAATGATGAAAGTTAAATAATTCATACCATAATTTATTTAAAAATTCAAAAGAGAGCACAGTTATTTCATTCTTTTGTATTTTCCCTTCTGCCTGCAGTCCTTATGACTTCCTCGACTTTTTTTATAAGCTTCAACCACACACTATGTCATAAAGTTACATAATCTTTTGTATATAAACCAACAGTCTAACCTTTTTGTATAAAATATTTTCACCTAAATCAATAGTAATTCGATGTCGTAAATAACTAATATGTACTCGTATACTCAGATCTAATGGCAGTGGGGAAGTTATTTCGTTCAATTAAGATAAAATATTTTATTTTGTCACATAAAAACGATCACTGTGATTTAAATGTAAAGGGTCAACAAAATGGTTTAGTGTATTGATAGTATGTTTTGTCGAGTTTCATTCAAATCATCCACTTACAAGTTAATAACAATAATAAAAATGTATTGTTCAAAAAAGCAGAAACATTCTTTATTACTTCGCATAGATGTGATGTATTTTTACACCCCTAAAAATTTTGGGACATTATTTAAAGGTTTGATGTATGATAAATGAAATCAATAATATTTTATTCGATGTAGGCCCTGAAGAATCGCATATGAACATTAAAATTTTATCACGGGATGGATAAATAATTCAGTCATCGAGTAGAATCTGGTTAATATTTTAACAAGCCAATGTACTTACAATCGTTTTAGTGGATGTTGTTTTTCACTATTGTTCACATACTGATCCATCCAATAATACTTTTATTATTTTTTTAACTTCAAAACCTACTTGACATGATGCCTGAACTTACTATTCGACAAATAGGTAATGTACTTTGGACTTTATTTTAGAAACTAAAAAACTGTTACTGATTTTACCATGAAACATGGAATAGCCAATTTGTGATTGTTCCTAATATTAAAATCATCTCGCGGTAGGTCGTTTACTATATTGTATAATCTTCAAATTTTGATTAAATTTGTTTATAGCCACGTATAAAGGCCACACCTTTTTTTTGTTAATATTTTTATATTGAAATGCTAGAGCATCGAATTACCGAATTTTATCGTGACCATTCGATCATAAAGTTTATTTTGCGGCTAAAAATCGTAAAGCATAAAACGCACGATACAAACGGGACGTTACAAGCGCTCGTCTGTAAAGTGTAGAACGTAGGACCGCGTACAATCCGTTTAAGGTAATGCTCTCACACACACGACCTAGATTTTAATTTTATACTCGTATTGTTTATAGGTTTATATTTAAGCTCCTTATGACCTGTTTGTTTTCCAACTACGTGTGCATTTACGGGTATTACAAGGTAATAACTACAGTGATATCGAACAAATGTGCTCTTAATACTTTAGATAGTGGACTCTAATCATCCTAGAAATACTCTTTTCAAATCACCTTTGATATAATGATGAAGTAGCCGATGTAAGATTGTATGTGTAAACTATTTAGGAGTTAAAAAATGAATACATATTTTTGTGTTTAACGTTAAACGATACTTCAGTTGGAAGAAAATCGATGTAATTATATATATATATATATACTATACTAGTTGTGCAGCGCGATAACACTCGCATCTAATTACTCCTGGGCGCTTACAGCCCGCTCGCACTATTACATCAGTACATTACATAACAAAGCTTATTGAAATTGTTAAGACTGACTTACAAACAACGCAACGCTTAAATCAGTGGGTCTAGAAGCAATAAATGTTGTACTGGAATTTCTTATTAACGTAGGTCAGCTGACCTTAGAAAGAAATTTCGGCATTTTCTCCCCTAGGCAGGTTGAAAATTGAATGATTCTTGAGATTTATTGGAGCGTGGCTAATAAATAAATATTTTTTCCAATCCTGCGAATATATTTACGTGTATTTTTATACAAAATAAGATCGTTGTTTATCACAACCTGTGGTATTGAAGCCAGTAAACACATTGTTTTTTTTATGAGAGCTCGACAAAGTGACTGCTTTGTACCTGACGCTAAGTACCGGACAATCCAAAAACAGTTGGTATTGTAATATTCATGAGAAGGGATCTGTGTGTACATATTCGTTCCACTAAAAGCCTAGACCCTTGTCAATATGGAAGCTTCAGTGAATCAACGTTAGTGCATACTTAGGTTTCGTCTGAATATGACGAAACTGACAATTTTATTTTAAGCATTTTTTCGTATAAACATTATTTATGTTTTAACAATGTTGCAATATTCTTATTTGGACTTTAATGAAGTTACTAGTATCACGACATATTAATTAAAAAATATCCCCTGCCACGTCTGTCTGTCTGTTCGCGATTAACTCAAAAACTACTGAACGGATTTTCATACGGTTTTCACCAGTAGAATTTTGTGAATAATTTGTAAATTACACAATTTTATTATTAGGGCCGAACAACGTTCGCCAGGCCCGCCAGTGCATGACAGTTTCCTGTTCAGAAATGTACTTCTAACAATTTTCGATTAAACGGTGCTGTACGTTGCTGTGTTGGTGAAATTGTATATACAGAACGAGAGCGAATACTGCAGAGTTTCTTTTTGTTTCTATTTTTTCCAACTGAGATAAAGGTAAAGATATCTAGTCGACGCAGACAAGTCAGAAGTCATATCATAATTATCAATTCTGGAACGTCTTGAGATAACATCAATGCTTAAACGAGATGGTCGCTCCCTTGTTAGAATTGTCTATGGAGTTTTTGTGGCAAGACA
Source organism: Antheraea pernyi (assembly GCA_015888305.1). Classification (NCBI taxonomy): domain Eukaryota; kingdom Metazoa; phylum Arthropoda; class Insecta; order Lepidoptera; family Saturniidae; genus Antheraea; species Antheraea pernyi. The sequence goes on along the minus strand of MU158893.1, from coordinate 405,879 downwards.
TAATCCATGCTCCGTGGTATTGTTTCCCATCCAATTTACTTGTGCACAATAACCAAACTATATAAAACGCTACCAATTTTACAAAATATAGAGTCAAATAACATAAGATTACGATCTCGCCAAAAACTCATACCACAGAGTACTGTAAATATAATGATAGTTCAGTGTCGCCATTACAATATTTGTAATAACCTACAACGGATCATAGACAATATGTACATACTACGTATTAATAAAATATTTGGCATTTATGAACTATTAATATAATAAAAACACTATCAACGCTTTCAGAAAAAGATCGTATCGTTTAAATTTACCATGACACACAATATTTGCTATCGTTTTGCTCTTAGGAGACCGTGTTTTCCTCAAGAAAATATCTTTATCAGAAAGTGGGCCATTCGCGCAAGTAATGAATTGAAGAGCCGACTTTTTTACTCAATAATCACCAATTAGGTTATAATACTGTCACATTTGAATAAATTATATACCGTTCTAAGGAAAGTAATTTGAATGGCTCGGTATACAAAAAGATTGCTGCATATTCGTATACTCAGTTGGTACGCTTGTAAGGGCTTAATCTCGCTACCTGACTCGCAAAATCTTAACAATGTACCTTTGAACGAGGCTAAGAAAACATTAAAGCGAACGCTCTTCGTAACCGTCTGTAACACTGTCGCGTAACACATAGCTCGTGAAGATATTATGAAAATTTAAAATTTACTTCTCATCTATGTATATAATAAGCATATGTAAATCTAACCTCTCTGTACTTTTAGATTATTGTATAAACATTTGTTGCTGGTGTCTAGAATTAAATGATAAAATACATTTCAATCATTTAAAAAATTTTTATGTGTGCCTGTCTGTATATTTGATTGAACACGCAACACTTCGTTCGTGATAAAGCATATATTAGAGTAACATTTAGTCTTTGTTTCATTAAAATCGGTCCACCCTATGAAAAGATATTGTAATTTTAATGACGAACGACTTAAAAAAAACTACAAAAAGTAATGAACGCCAAAATTTAAACTTCGTTCTCGGTGTATAAAAACTGGTAATCTAAAGTACGAGAAAAAAGTAGATTGTAATTTCACTTAATACATTCAGATGACTATACCAATATGGTCACTGTTTTGTAGAAGATTCCACGCGGATGAAGCCGCGGGCACAGTTAATTTAAACTGAAGATATATAATTCCTTAACGAATGGGTTTTTAAGTGAGATTTCTTTAAGGATTCTTACGTGTTCTTCTCATACGGGTAAGAGTATTTGTGTAATTTATACATTGTATATTTATCGTTGATGTATAAAACTAAACAATAAATATTCTCCGAGTAGGTGTTTACTACATTACACACAATTGTTTCTATAGTTTCAACTGTAAATAAGGTGATAGAGAGAGTGATTATTCTAAATACTAAAAAAAATATATCATTTTTAGTCAAATAAGTCGTAGCTGAAATAATTCCGTAAGTTTTGTTTATAGCTCAGAATAAAATTTATCAAAAACTTGTTAATAACCTAAACTAGATTCCTTTCTAGGGTGTGTATATACATAGTATTACATCCTACTATTTTTTCTTAGGTTTAGGTGTCACAATTAACCCGTATAAAACGTAATTGCGATAAATTGTATGACGGCAACCAAATATGGAACGACAATTTGGTTGGAAGAAAGTTTGTTAATTGTTTCTGATCCCTTTTACTTTTTACTTTAAGACCCAAAATACATCTGACTTTACAAAGTTTTTATTTGTTTGTTTACTTTTTGTTTCGGGTATTTTTAAACGATCTTCGTTCTTTTTCATGGCTATGAATGCTATTATTATCCGACTGCCCCGAATGAAAGTAATGTTTTTCGAATATATGTAACTGTCTTCGGCACGTTGCGAAACATAAATGGCTTGATGATTTTGAACATATAAAATGTGTTTAGATTTGTTTTGTTTGAGCGAGATATAGGCCATATAACGTTTAAGTATTACGTCTGAGAAAGCGAAAAGTCATGTTTTGTAGTCGGGGTTTTTGTTTTGTGTAATTCTACTTATTGTTAACTTTTTAAAACGATTAGTCCAACTAATAAACAGACAATACACAAATATTTATATTTTATTATATCTTCCGGCTAATATTGAGTTTGTGAATTATTAACACTATAAAAATAATTATTACAACTATGTCCTGTATATTTAACCGTCGTCCAAATTCCAATTACAAAGTGTCACATTAGCATGCGTTTTGCTACAATAACTTGTAATTTTTGTTAGAAAGTTAGTAAAGTTAACCTTTTTTTCTCTTTATTTTTATTGAGGGGTTGTTCAACGAGAACACGCCACCCTCATCCATACTACAAACAATCACAAATTACAAAATAAATTGCAGATATACATCTTAAAAAATACTAATAAAAAAGCTAAACTGAAAAACATTATTACAATCACATTCTTGCCCTTATACCGATGTCCACCATATTATAGATTAATTTGGCTTCTTCCGATGTTGGACGTGACAATATTTCATTTCAAACACCTATATTATAAGTATTCTTAAATACCTGTCTTCTTTGGGATTCGTTCCGGACACATTCCATTACAATATGATACACGTCTTCTTCTTGAAAGCAAGCCTCGCAGTTGCTGTTTTCCCTTGGTTTCATTAAAAGTTAACCTTCTAATGAATTGAATACATTTTAGATAGTATCGAAAACTTTTATGAGTAATAATGTTAAATAAATAAAATCTATTTCATACATAAAATTAACATTAAGTTTGAACATTTCGGTGTGACAGTCGGAAAGAACTCCGCCGACGTCTGCTGTAATGAATTCGGTGGTCTCTCTGTTCATTCTTAGAAAGGAAAACCTCGACAGATTTTGAAAAGATTTTTCTCACAAATTACGTCGTAAGTAGGGTAGGGTGTGTTTCATAAGTAATAAAGTATACGGAATACTTAATGAGTAAGATATGTCGGGTCGAAAATAACAATGGCGTCTATGTGAAAATACAACGTCATGGTTATGATTTGATCGACCAATCCTCTTTTTGAATTTACTTGACTGAAGTATATTTTTCAATTTAAATATACTTTTAAATAATAAAGTTATTGTAATAACTATATTATTGTAAAGTTTAATCCAAATCCGTTCTTTAGTTTTTGTGTGAAAAACTAATAAAAATCCATCTATCTTCACAAACTTTGTCGTTCGCAATATCAATAGAACAATACCTAAACCAGGGAACAACTTATAGTTAAAGTTCCTACTGTAAATCAATTAGTGAACACATTTCAACTGTGATAAATATGATATCATATTTATATACGATATCACCATCATTATCACAGATATGATTCTAAATCCTATGAGCACCATTGTAAATTGCACCATTTGCTACCCCTGGATGAACGACATATGATTGCTGACATTTATTTCTTTTAAAAATGGCCCAAAACAAGGTCGATTGTCCAGATCTCCTCTCAAAAATGTCGTTAAGCGCTTCGTCTACTGTTCTTCGTCATAGCTCGTTGATATATGTGCCTTATTCAGGTACCATTATAAAAAGAATAGTTATTGTTTGTGAACTAGTTAATAAACTTAGTAAAGAATCTAATTTAGATCTTTTTAATATTCCAATTAATGCAGCAAAACAGGCGGTCATCAGGTTTTGATCAGGTTGCGTAATATGTAACTTTTCAATGTACTTTATTATTATTATTATGTTTTATTCATCACTTAATATCTTCTTATAATTATTTCATTACCTGTTGGTGAATATCTTTAATTAGCTTTAAGTTGATTATTGTATTTTGAGTTATGTATGAAACACAAATTATATTCCTTCGAATAAATAAATAAAAAAAAATGACAACAAAATCTGATATTGAATGATTCTTTATCTATAGAACCCCGTCTTTGCATACAATTTCGTCATAAATCACTTGATTTATAACGTTTATACCTTTACAGCACCGCCGTTAAGATATCGATAGCCCATCGCAGAAGGGAACCTTTTAACGTATCTAATGAAATAAAGGTATAATCGGACCGCACCCCGCCATTTTCTAACTAAGCACCTCGGCCATTCCATCGTACGTTCGGCCAATATGGCGCCGTTTCCGGGCGCGGCGGAAGTGGCTCGCTAACACCGGAAGTCAATTTGTCGGTCGTCTCTGGAACGGAATGCTTTATAAGCTCAGCTTGGATGGAGTTTGGTAATTTACAATTACATATTTGTTAGTATTTTTATATTTGTAACTAGCTGTGGCTGCGATTCCGTCCGCGTGGAACCTAATGAAGTACTACTACTGTTTTTTAATGACTAATAAAATCATCTGCGTGTATTAAGTCCATACTTATATATGTTTCTCTTGCACTCAAGTCGCGTCGTCATTACAATTAAAATAAATTTCGATAGAGTGAACCGATTTTAATGAAAACATATATAAATGTTACTCGAGGATATGCTTTATGATTTTCTTGGTGAGGTTTTATCGTGAACGAAGTACTTTAAAAGTGATGCATGTGCAAACAAACAGACAGAAATGTCTAGAAATGATAGAAATGCATTTCATTACGTATTCCAAGACACCTGCAACAATTTTTTCCATGAAAATATAAAATGTACAGACACGTTAAATTTACATTCTTATGAATAGCAATAGTTTACCTGTTTGGTATATAAATAACCTAGCGGGCCCGGCAGACGTTGCCCTGCCCTGTTTATAAAAATATACGTCACAAATTATATACCAAAACCTTCCTCGTGAATCACTTTATCTACTGGTGAAACCCGCATGAAAATCCGTTGAGTAGTTTTTGAGTTTATCGCGAACAGACAGACAGACAAGGTAGGGGACTTTGTTTATACTATGTAATGAGAATATGTCCATTTTCACATATTGAGAGCCTTCATATGTCTTACTGTTAAGTAATAATGCTTTCTTAGACTCTTTTATTCTTTATATATGTTAGCATGAGACTATAATCTCATTCAACATTATATAAAAATGTGATCTAAGGTAATACACTAAAGAACTCCCAACGTTAAACTGCCGAGTCACTATAAGAATTTGACAACAAATATTCAACTTGAAAGTTGTAGTTAGCTGTGCTGATATTTGAAAAATATCTATCTAAAAATAAAGAATAAAGATTTTTTCCTCACATAAATCTCAGGCTCATATAGGGACTTACAACTGCGCCAATTTTGTCTCATACAAATATAGTGGTAGTTCAAGAATATTATTCCCAAAAAGTGGGGAATTAATTCCATGTCACTATATATTATAAAACAAAGTCCTCAGCCACGTTTGTCTATCTGTTCGCAATAAACTCAAAAACTACTGAATGGATTTTCATGCGGATTTCACCAATAGATTATGTGATTCATGAGGAAGGAATATATCATATTTTAAGGGTTTTTTTTTATATTATCAGGGTGGGACAACGTCTGCCGGGCCAGCTAGTTATTCATAACAGCTAAAATCCTAATTCAAGGGATAAATATCTCTTAGTAATGAGGGAAGTATAAAATACAGAAGTTTGTAACGAAGCCCATTCCATTGTGTTCGGTCTGGGCGGAGCATCAGTTTACAACTTTCAGTCGAGTTTGAACAAAAGGCGAACTCTTTCAAAGGGTCTCCTCGCTAATGAAAGACATATTTAGGGTTGTCAAGTGAGGTTAACTTTCTTCATTTTCATTCTAAGGTTAGTTAGGGTCGGGCGCATTGTTATATCAAAATGATTTTGAAAGTTTATACATTTTATGAAGTTTTGTTCGTGCTGTGCTTTTATGTTGTGAAAATATCGCCATTTGAGAGGGAAGACGGGAATGTAAAGCCAATATTTCAGTGTATGGACAGTAAATATTCAGATAAATCGAACCCATGACGTAACGGCTTATTAATACTGTTTCATGAAACACGATCCAATATTTAGTTTATTTACGATCCAAGACTCATAGTTTGTATTTGATTAATCGGTGAAAAAAATACAAACATTTATTATTATACATATATGAGTACGTGGAACAGTTTGATAAGAGAATGCTCAATGCAGAATACGAGGACGCAACGTCGTAGTGTATAGTCCATTCCACTTCGATAAAAGTCTGTAGTTTCCTTGAATATTATTACGGGATGTATAATAGCTGAAGATATATGAAATAAAGCACTTATCAGTTATCTCTAGTACGAAGACAGTCGCTTATAAATACTACTAAATTTCTGATTCCGTAGTTCCAGTTCGTTCTTACAAGTTTAACTTATCACCAACTTTACTTAGCATATCGTCACACTATAAAAAAATGGCTTTGTACATACTAAACAAAACTAATGGTATTTAATAAACCTTTTACTGAATACCGTATCATATCTATAATAACGAAACAAAAAATTGACAATTTATGAATGTCATCACGTAAATAAACAAACAATCATAGCGCTTGACATCACTCCTTCCAAAATATTGCTCTAACATTTACACATAGTTAAATGTTACCGATTTCGAGGAAATTTTTAAAAATAATTACAAAGATTGTCTGTACTCGAAAAGAGACACTTCATTGCGTTACAAAGAGGTATCATATAAATATATTCCAATTCGCAGGTATCTTCCAGAAATTATACTTTTTTTTTTAAACTTTATTTTTGGCAATCAATCTTTTAGATTATTACTGCCATTGTCAAGTAGTTAATATTATTTCAAGTTCTTCCATTCCATTTTGGCAACCAGTCTTCTAGTAGACCATCACTGCCATTGTCAAGTGAGTATCGATATTACAAGTTTCTTCATATAATTTCAATGAACTAACAAGGTGGTGGTCAACTTGTTAGAACTTTCCATGGAATTTTTGTGGCATCTCAGAATTCATGGTCCATGGTATTATTTTCCATTCACTTCACTTATGCACAATAAACAAACTATATTACATAAAACACCACCAATTTTACACAATATAGAGTCAAGTAACACAAGATTATGAATAAAAAATAAAATACACTACATGACAGACCGAGATCCCGCCAAAAACTACAGAAATTATACTTATGCATCCTTACTACGTTTGGTGTTATAGGGTATTTCAGTTTGTATAAACAGTAACGGTTCTGTAGTCCAGGAATTTAATGAATACGTTATATATTCATAGCAATGACAGATAGTGTTGTTTAGAACGGTGTGAAGTCAATCAGACGCTATGGCAGGCGTAAGCGTTAAAACGGGAATATTTGATCATTTTCATGAAAATATAGTTTTAGTAAAGGCAATATCAAATACATTTTTAAACATTTTTTCATTTGTTACAGACGTGGAGCTAGTGTACAGAGACCTGTGGGGAGGGCTGACGCTGTTCAATGTGAAGAATTTCACCACCAGACTCCTCATGACAAACACAACCTTTGTAAGTATACTTCCTTTTATTTTGACATTGTCATTCTAATTTTGATATTACGTGATAATCGTAGAAAAAAATGAAGAGCGATGAGTAATACACTCAAGTCAGTTCATTAGATATGAACCATTTATTTTTTTGATAAAAGTCTAGTAAAATACTTATACTTTTCAAGTAAGAAGATAGTCGCTGCATATCTCATGTATAAAAAAATGTACGTTGAATTAGGTAGACATATATGCAAATACTGTATGTCATTTGACTGGTTTTTAGAATATAATTACTGTTGTACAAAATTTATGTTTTTGTTTCTGCTTAAACAATTTTATATAGAACTAAGAAGCTAAATGTGAGGGCAAATAAATAAATTTTAATATTATTATTACAATTCAGAAAAAGTGATTTTCATTATTGCGGCAAAATATTATAAAAATAAAATCTATTTTTATTCTGTTATTTTTGCTGGCTGTATAGTGTTAACACCTAGTGAGAGAAATTAGGAAAGTTAATGAGAAAGAGTGCACAGATGAATATACTAATGATGGCTGATTTTAGTAAACACTAAACACTCCGTCCGCGTAAAAAATGATGTCAAAAACAGTGACTTGTAAAATCATCTAAATGTATTAAGTCGATTCACTTATCTACTTTTCTGTAGTATGTACTTAAGTCGCGTCGTCATTAAAATTACAATAACTTTTGGTACAATAAACCGATTTTAATGAAATCAAGACTAAATGTTGAAATTATGCTTTACAACCTTGAAAGCTTCACCGGACTACAAATATTACTCGAGGATATGATTTTCTTGTAGTTTTCTCGTGAGCGCAGTATTCCAGCAATGATGCGTATTCACGTTTAAAAAAATTAATGAGATGTAGTTTATTAGTTACTAGCCGACCCGTGCCCACTTCGTTAGGCGGTAATACGTAAGCGTGGAATTGTTATTTTGAGCTAAAACGCAGCGGAAGCTCTCAAAAGGAAAAAATTACCCCGATTTTGCAACATTCTTCATTGCTGCTCCGCTCCTATAGGTCTTATATAGCCTATAACCTTCCCCGATAAATGAGCTATATAACGCTGAAAGAATTTTCCAAATCGGACCAGTAGTTCCTGAGATTACCCCTTACAACGTCACAAACTCTACCTCTTTATAATATTAGTATAGATTCTAAGACACCTACAACAATTTTTTTCACAAAAATCTAAAAAGTGCAGTCACGTTAGATTTACTTTCTTACTATGTATAGACATAGATATGTACAATCTCAATAAAACCATTTGTAGTTTAAAATATTGGAAATAATTATTTTTTATCTTTACTATGATATTTTTCCGATAACCAAATGGCTGAACAAACGTCATCAGCAAACTGTACGAATTAATAAACAGTCTTGTTTCGCGAATTCGCAAGCCCGTTGAATCGTGTTTTATTGCTAAAAGATCGCTTTGATTTTCATCGCTGATAATGTATTCCTGTTGGTATTTCGTTTTTGTGGATTCATTTACTTACATTTATTTCGACTATTTTGCGACTTATTGTAACACTAGCTGTTATCCGGGACTTGGTTTATATATGGCTTGTGAAACAAATCAATAAAATTTACAGACCGGCATGCCAGCGACGCCTGCCTAGGGATTTTATATTTGTAGATGGTCGCAGTCTCGCAGTTGCCTTTGTATTAGGTAGAGAGCCATAACATATGCTTGATGGTAAATATTCGCTTCCAGAGGGAGCTCAACGCGGTGGATTTCAAGGTGTCAGCTGATTTGAAGTTCGTCCTGCTAATATCAGACGTGAGGCCTGGTTGGAGACACGGCCGGCTGGCTAGGTATCACATCTATGACGTCATAAACAGGTAAACTATGATGAAAATCTATTAAAACTTTAAATCCTATTAACCGTATATATCTAAGAATCGCGGTTCACAAAGAAATTCTATGCCTCACTTTTTAAACCAATTTCATTTACAATAATTGAAAACCTTCTTTAAAAAGCAAAACATGTTCACAGAAAATTTGCAGTTCGCTTGAAATATTCTAAGCGAGAAAGATTGTATAGATGGATAAACGTTTATTACACTTTACAAAAAGTAATGAAAGGATTATGATAAAACTTCGCAGTAACTTATACATCATAATAACACGCAGGCTATAATTTTAAAGATATTGTTATGTTTGTGATCGGCCAAAATATAGCGATAAGCGTCATGTACGTTGAAAAAAATCCTGCCATTTTAGAGCTATCTCAGCGTGCGCTGAATCAACCGAGTCAGATGAAGATATTGTCTGCTATATATTGTATACATTATGTGTACATTTCATGCTTAAACATGAACTGTTGGCGATTCACCTCCATATCGTTAGACTACGATCGACCAGCTCTAAAAGGCTGCAATATGTGATGCAGGATTGTCGTCTAGCTAGGTGTAGGTAACTCCCGATAAAAACGATAGAAGAAAGTGATGAGGGGTTAATGTGGGTCAAATAAATTTTACTTGTTAAATCATTACATTTTGTTTTAGTTATCTACCTACTAAAACAAAATCTGTGAATAGTTCTATATCGGCATATTTTTCCCGAGATCAACTGAAAAAACACCCGCGATCGACCGTTGGAGTACCCCTACCGTATAGCGTTATTACTGTCAAAGGTACCAATGTAGATTAAATCGTAGGCAACCACTAGTCCTAATATTACAAAAACGAAATCGAGTGTATTACGCTTTCACGCCTTAACTAGTCAACCGATCATCATAAAACTCTGTAAGACATAGGTCTTCATCTACAAATAATTACGATTCCCAATGAAATTATTAAGAGTGAATATTCACCCCAGGAACAAGATCCCCGTGTCTCCAATAGAGGAAGATCGTTCAGCTCCACTCCTGCAATACGCGGAGTGGTCTCCAGTCGGTTCCAGTTTGGTCTTCGTCCACGACAATGACATATATTACAAACCCCGTGTGTTGAAAACTCTCGTCTGCAGAATTACTAAGAATGGTATGTCCATAATTCACCATTTCCGATTTAGTGCAGATGTATTAGTAATACGCTTTGAGTTACTTAATTGGTATATTAGAATCATTATCTTATTACCCTTATCCCACTTAAGTAGGGTCGGCACAACGTGTTTTCCTTCTCCACTCTCGTCTATTAGACGTCATCTCAGTATTCACACCTTTTACACACATCATTTTTTACACAAGCCACCCATACCTATTTCTGTTTACCATCATACTCAAAACTTTCATCTCTCTTCATGATATGCCCATAGCATGCCAACCTATTACTCCTCAACTTCTCTGGCACTGGTGATATTTTCACACCTCCTCTGATATATCCATTCTTAATCTTATCCATTCTAGTCACACCACACATCCACCTTAACGTTCGCATCTCTGCCAATTGTTGTTTTCTCTCATCCGTCTCTTTCGTAGCGCGTAAATTCCGTAATAATTCGCATATTACAATATGGAGCGGAAATGTGACACAGTGTAAAGAGACAGACAGATTAATAGTAAAGAGTGATGATGGCTTAATTGATAGTGTGTCAGACACCGCATCGATGGACGCATGTTCGAATCCTTGCAACAGAGTCGGAACTTTTATTGATGGAAAGCATCCTGAGGAAAGCATAGCATGGTGCCAGAGCTTTTTATAAGTTTGCCGCCCGCTAGCTAACACCCTCAACTTGAAATTATATCGTCAAGTACTTGTTGTGTTCCAGCAGTTGCATCCGAGAGCCAGCTCCCTCTAGGTTTGCCGTGTTTACCATTTTAGAGCATATCGTCATTTAATATCAGATGAGATTGTGATCAAACACTAAAACCTACAATGAAAAAGTACATAGCATCTACCACAGACTGGCGAATAATTTAAAACTAATTGCAGATTATGTCTAACTAGCGGGCACGGCAGACGTTGTTCTGCCCTGATTATAAGAAAATCCTTGACAAGTTATATATCAAAACGATCCTCATGAATCACTTTATTCACTGGTGAAAACCGCTTGAAAATCCGTTCAGTAGTTTTTGAGTTTATCGCGAACAGACAGACAGACAGCGCGGTAGGAGACTTTGTTTTAGACTATGTAATGATATCTATAATATCGTACTTATGTACGATTGTGCGTTAGTAATTTCCTTCTTCCCAAACTTCTGTCTAAATCCATATTTAAGTTTCCAACCAAGTATTTAAAAAAATTATAACTCTCATGTAAAACAAACACAGTATTTTAAATTGTTAGTTTCCTTTTGATTTTTTTATAATTCCATAATTTTTTTATTAAAAAGTCGGCCTAACAGGTCCACTTATTCCGTTATATATTTTCGGGATAAGTGACATCATTCTTTTTTTTTCTTCAAACAATAACCCCAATCGGTTCCCAGGCGAAAAAAGATGACAAGATTTATAACGATTTTGGCAGTCGTACCCATTAACTCAGTGATGTACAACTATAGATAAACCGTTATTAGTTCAAATGATTTTTTATCGACTTCAAAAAGGTTCTTAATTCAAATGTGTTTTCTTTTCAATGTTTGTTACCTTATAATTTTGTCATTTATAAACGGAATTGGAAGATTTTTTTTAATGTAAAGGTGCTATTTTCAATCAATTCGATTCATTAGCAATTCCATTGATAATTTCATTAGGATTGATTGGATCTTAGATTTTGAACATACACAGGACGGAACAAAAAATGTATAGTATCAGATTTATGACAATCCCAGCCTAGATAAGAACTTAACTATGGTCAAGTATATGCTGATGATATTGTTACTGAATTATATAAATATGAGGTATGTGGTCGCCATTGTTTTTCGAATGCACTGCACACATAGTACACTATTAGTTTTTTTTTCTTTATACATATTAGCGTTTGCCCCCAATCTCATCTGATGTTAAATGAGGACATGGTCTAAGATTGTGAATACGCTAAACCTAGTGGGGACTAACTCGCAAGTGCAGCTGCAGGAACACACCAACAGCTGCTTGGCGACAGATTCTCATATTGACGGTAGTAGCTAACCAGGTGGTTAAAAACCCTATCCGCATGCTAATACCATATAAAACACACTGCCATGATTTTCTCATGGGACAATAGAAAATATGCTTTGTGTTTTAGGTGTTCCAGGTGTTGTATTCAACGGGGTACCAGACTTCTTGTACGAAACAGAAGTACTGCAGCTGGACCGCGCGCTCTGGTTCAGTCCAGACGGACAGACGCTAATGTATGTCACGTATAACGACACGTTCGTGCAGCAGTACAAGTATCCGTGGTACGGACTCGACCAGCAGGAGCCTCCGGCGTATCCTTCCATACGTTCACTGAGGTATCCCAAGGTGAGGCTATTACGGGCTCTCGACCAAATGTCTGACGTTTGGAAATGACGTCTCTCACCTGCCATAAGAGGTTTCTCTTCAAAAATACAAGGCACTTATACCCTACTTAATTACGGTATACGATGTATCGGATTACAGAACTATTTGTAGAAGTATGGTAGTTGCGTTCAAACCCATATTCGAAGTGATGGAAAAATGAAGGCTTTGGCTTTAATAGTCTTCAATATGTTGGCAGGTGAACACCAACAACCCGGTGGCGACGGTCTACGTGGTCAGTCTGAAAACACCAAAGTTCCTATTTCCTCATCCGATACAGTTCTCAACGCCTGTCGATAGAAGTATGTATTCAAATCAGTTTTATAAAGAAATCTAGATAAAATGTTGTTATATTTATTCTTTATCAAATTTGGCTAAACTTATACTGATACTTATACTTTTTCAGTTTTATTGCGAATATATTGCTTACTAGATGAGGGGGCCACGCGTTGCTGTGGCTCAGTTATTATATTTCGAATTAAAATTATGATAAGCTATTTTCATAAATAAAACATGACGTAATCTACCAGATATCTATAACATTTGGTACAACAGTTTTCTGTAAACAAACTTATTTAAAGCGCCATCTTTTCGGAACTGATTTAACCTAAAATTAATAACGATAATCAACATTGACAGTCATTTAATTTATAATTAAATGATATTGAGGCCATTTATCGAAATATAAATTATCATATATCTCAAGTTAGACCAAATTATACATATACTAGCGGGACGGGCAGACGTTATCCCGCCCTGGTTATTAAAAAAATCATTGACAAATTATATACAAAAATGTTCCTCATGAACCACTTTACCCACTGGCGAAAACCGCATGACAAATTCCGTAGTTTTTGAGTTTATCGCGAACAGACAGACAGACAGACAGACAGACAGACGCGGTAGGGGACTTTGTTTTATACTATGTAATGATAATAATAGCAACGTTTCATGAAGATCGGTTGAGTAGTTTCGGAGTTCATCGTGAATTATGATTTGAAGAATGAATTTGAATTGAAGAATTTTGCAGATACCAAAAATAGTATAAAAGATGTAGTATAATAGAGTTATGATGAATAATATAACTGCATTTCCAGCATGGTACGTGCGATGGACGGAGTGGATGTCCGAGCGGCAGATAGCCGTACTTCTGTTGAACCGACCGCAGAATGTCTCCATCGTGAACGTTTGCAGTGCTGTACATTATAATTGCCAGGATGTAAGTATCAACTTTAACCAAAATCTTGCATAGAAATTGTTAGAAAGACCAGAAACGTGACAGCAAAGTTCGTTAAAAAATTGGTACTATAATGGTTGGTAGTCATGATACTCCAATCAGGGCGGTCCATTTTGAAACATAGTTTTTATTTCATTATTCACTTTGAATATACAGAACGGATCTATAGAAATAAACGACGAACGACGACAAAAAACCTTGACAAATTATATAGTAAAACCTTTCCCATGAATCACTTTATCTATTGGTGAAAACCGCATGAAAATCCGTTCAATCCTTTTGAGTATATCGTGAACAGACAAACAGACAGACATACGTGGGCTTTGTGTTATAATATGTAGTGATTAGACAAGTTAGTAATATCGTAAGTTTGTAATATCTATATCGGATCAAAGGCTGCATGCACTTATTTGGCTAATTCTTGTTTTGTTGTATTTGTAATTGTGAAGATAAGTTTTGTATGAGAGAAATAATTTGAAAAATCGTTTCTTGTGATTTTTTTTTTCTAAGAATAAGTAATAATATATTTCAATTTCAATCACCTGTTGTAAAATCTGTCTGCTTGTTTAAACACGCATCACTGCTGAAACACTGCGTTCACGATAAAATCTCGCCAAGAGTATCATAAAATATACATATGTTCGAGTAAGTTTTTTTTTTTTTTTCGAACTGACTATGCTATTGACCTGGCAAGGTCTTTACAGCTTCACCGGACTACCTGTTCGAGTAAGATTTAGTCTTTGTTTCATTAAAATCGGTTCGCTATATCAAAAGCTATTATAAATTTAATGACGACTAGACTTAAGTAGCAGAGAAAAGTAGATAAGTAAATGGACTTAATACATTCTGATTCATTATTAATATCTGTTTTTTTTAATAATGTCCCACGCGTACGAAGTCTCGCTCGGGTATAGCTAGTAGTACTTTATCAATTTGTATTCGCTATACTTCACTCTTCTAACTTGTAACGTTTACAATATTTGTATCATACTCAATACGGGTAACAATGATTTGGACGAAAAGAGTTGGTATCTCTTATTAGGGTTGAATCTGAACCCTGGATGATTACGAGTTCGCGTGATCTGTCGTTAGATCTACCGCGACGAAGCAGACGGGAGCCGCTGGTCGGGGCTGGGCGCGGAGCCCACCGCGGAGGAGTGCGGGTGGTGCGGGGGGAGGGCGCTGCTCGGCTCGAGGGCCGGCGTGTTCACGACGGCGCCAGTGGCGGACGCGCCGGGCGTGTGGCGGCACGCGGTGCGGCTCAGTACCGACGGGCGGACACCCCTCACGCATGGAAACTTCGAGATCACGCAACTGCTGGGCTGGGATGAGGCGAGACGTTCTTTGTGAGTCACTTTGTAGCTTCATCGAAATTGTTTTCTACATATATTCGAAACTTTCATTTGTGCTAATGTACTAGAAATATTGTTCTATCCCTCTGGAACGGTAATTTTTTTTCGAATGTAAGGTGCCTTACGTCCTCTTCTGTACTGCTGAAAACGTTGCTATAAAATAACATAATATGATCACTTATGGCGACAAATGGTAAGAAATACAAAAATAAGCAAATTCACATTATAATAATATTTGTGGTATTAAATAATAATGGTTGTTATCCTCCACTTCATCGGCATGAAATTTGGCAAGAAAATTTTGGTCAGTCAATGCGCGATTTTGTGCACTCCCGTTGTAGTTTATTATATTTTCGCGGAAACAGTTGTACCGATTTTAACTGCACTTTCACTGGAAGATCTTATTGTGATTGATATATGTAGGTAGATTTCAATAATGTAATATTTTTATAAGTAGTTTTAAGCTGTCATGTACCTATTTCTTTCCGATTATAGGCGTCTTGCGGTACGGTTGTGTTTCATTAAGCTCCCTAAAATATAACGTTTTGGACATTTATATCACTTATAAGGAGTAACGTTAGCTACTTTTATTATCCGCTCAGATAGAATAAATTAAAGAAACAGGGTTCAATATCATCATACCTCGACGAGAGAGAGGTCGCCTTCGTAGATGCAAGGGGACGGATGGTCCGACGCCACACGGCATGCTGGGTTCCACTGGGGTCAGCCTTGGGCCAACTCCTGCCCACGGGACTACGCAGGATAACCTGGGGGAGAGGGGGAAACAAATGAAATACGCCTGACCACGGAGACCGTTACCCTTGTAATCGGCATCTTCAGAAGGTTTAGCCTGGAGGTGGCCGTCGATAAGACTGACGCTCTAATGTTTAATGTTCCATTATATAAATTGTATAGAAGTAAAAATGATAATAGAGACGATATATTTTCCAGGTACTTGATAGGCACGGTCCCGGAGAAGGCGGGCGAGCGGCAGCTGTACCGCGTGCAGGTGCCCCGCGAGGCCGGGGGCTGGGGCGCGCCCGCCGCCTGCCTCACCTGCCCCGGCCAGCGCCCCCCGCCGCGCCAGCCCGACCCCTCGCCGGACCTCTCTACAGAACCACAAGTACCACCTATTTCTCCTGTTTACTTTACACTCGCAATGATAATATACTGAAAATGATAACGCATAGAAACTGACAAGTACCCTTTTTTACGTGGAGGAAAATGTCATATTCAAGATATCCATAGGCTCGGAAG
>MU158893.1:355739-385303 GCA_015888305.1 Antheraea pernyi | reverse complement strand
GAATGCCTCGGCCCCGCGATGCCGCGCACGTGGGTGCGGTCGCGGGGGGGGGCGCGCGTGTGGGCCGCGCGGGACGAGCACGCGCTCGCAGACAAGTTCGCAGAGCTCGCGCATCCGCAGCTGCGTGTCTTCAGGGTCGAGGTCTCCACACTCATTCACTCACACATTTCCTAACATTCCATTCGTATATTCTCTATATATCGAGACATTCCGACAACTGTGTCTACTACACCGACGTGACTGACGACGCGATTACTAGATTACTTATGGTGGTAGAGCCACGCTGAGATCGGAAGGTCGGCTCGTCCGGGGTAGTACCACCCGACCCATAGAAAACCGACGTGAAGTAACAGTGCTTGCATTATTGCGTTTCGTTCGGTCAGTGAGAGCGTCGGAAGCCCACCTCCCCTCCCCTCTCCTCTCTCCTCTCCCTCCTCTAACCCTTCCCCCCAAAGGGTGGCAACGCACTTGCGACCCCTCTGGTGTTGTTAGTGTCCATGGACGGTGGTGATCACTTAACATCAAGTGACCCACCTGTTCGTTTGCGATCAACGATATAAAAAAAAAAAAAGATTCTTCGGCCCGTGGACGCTTCGGCGTGAGACATTGTGGTTGATAACTTAAAATGGCCATAACGGTTCAAACTGTAACAGCCATAAAGACAATAACCTCATTAAAAAATCCATCCTAAAGTAGCTAATAGTTAAGTTAAAAAATAATAATAATAAATCCGAATAGTTACACAGATGCAGCGATTTTTTACGTATATAATAAATTAAGCGAAAGCGAAAAAAAGGCGAGGATCAAGAGTCGAAAAAAAAAATTATATGTCCAGACATCCAGATCCAGGTATCCAGATACCACATTGATCGACGTACAAAACCTTACGAATCTGAACTCTCAGCTAAAGATAACGGCATGATGAAATCGTAGACATAACGGTAGGACTTTTGTAATATCTGTCTAGTAAATTCCCAAGTTAAAGATCCGTCGTCAGTCACCTGTAAGTAGATATTTTCCGTCAACTGACTTGGACATTAAAACTTAGTATTTTGTTAAAAGTTTGTGCATTGAATCATATATCCTTGCACGCTAAATGTTATTGTGACTACTGCAATATAACAACCAAAGCCAATATTTGTAATTTTAACACCGTAGATGCAACCTTGTATAAGAATTATAAATAGATTGTGTATTTTCTAAACAGGTGCAAGCAGAACGAGAAGCGCGCGTCCGTCTGTACTTGCCCCCGGGGTTCCGGGAAACCGACGACCTGCCTTTACCATTGGTCTTACATGTGTATGTATTTCTATTGTAGAAGACATTAACAATGGTATATATCGGTTATACAATAGTTGCACGATAATTTATAAATATAAACATTTGAGACACCTACAGATAGCAATGTAGTACAATTAATGGACGAATAGATGGCGTTTAAAATAATGTACAATAGATTTTACGCTCGCTACACTCACTCACATTATAATTGTTACTTATAAGAAAAATAAAATCAAATTTCAATCAAATGGAATTTGTGTAAGGGCCACTTCAAGCCAAATCGAATAACTTTCTTAAAAATAGTCTAATGTAATATGAAAAATAAAATAAAGGTATTTCAAATTTTTTTAAAGACTTTTTTTTAAATCAAATTAAAAAAATGAATGTATATTTCCATTTCTTTTTGTTTTCAATTTCTATCCATTCCTTAATTTTGAGGCTCAATTTGGTAATGAATAGGATTTATCTAATTACCATTTATTATCGATTTTTAAAAATTTCACATAAACACGAGATATTGGAATTAAGAAAATTGTAAAAAATCGTATATAAATGTTAACTACATAATAGATAAAAGTTAAAAAAAAAAACAAATTTGGACTATCATTTTTAAGACAGTTTCCTCTAAAAACTACAAAACAAAACATCTTTTGAACGAGTATTTAAATTTTGTACAATTTACCAGAAGAGCTAGTTTGAGGAGTACTAACTACTACTACATATCACAAAATTGAGAAAATGCAAAAAGATTTTTTCTAAGCCGTCCGATTTGTCGTGGAATGCCCCATATATAAAGGTTAAAGGTTAGGTTAGGTTAGCACTATTCTAGGATACGATACTTCATGGTCATATTTAACATAAAATAATACAATCAAGACAAATACCAATAGACAACAGAGAGAACCTTAGGTAAAATTTGTTCTAAGAATTTCAAAAGTATGGATAATAACTTAAGTAAACCTAGGTTGAATGACCGTTGATAAAAGCTGCAAGCCAAGACCAGAAGTTAATACCTTTCGATAATAAAACGGACAATAAACCCTTTTGTTTGTTTAAACTTCGAAAAATTATCCTTTGTTAGTTCGTTGGCATCACTTTCACTACACCCGATGGTCATTGACTCTGTACTTTAACATAGACGCGTAGAGGATTGTGTATATTTTATGTAATTTTCTAAATAATTGGGTCAAATATTAAGTACCTGTTTTTTAATTGATTTATTATGAGAAACGAGCGCGGAGTTTCCTCCATAATATTGCTACTGTCTAAACATTCACCCGGTATATAGTAAGAGCGTGTGCGTGTGGGCAGGTCGGCGGTGCCGGGCGGGCAGCTGGTG
Organism: Antheraea pernyi; assembly: GCA_015888305.1. Lineage (NCBI taxonomy): Eukaryota > Metazoa > Arthropoda > Insecta > Lepidoptera > Saturniidae > Antheraea > Antheraea pernyi. Next base: position 382,683 of record MU158893.1, on the reverse strand, counting down.
ACGGAGCGGTGGCGCGCGGGCTGGAGCTGGTACCTCGCCGCCGCCAGGAACTTCATCGTCGCCGAGATCGACGCGCGCGGCTCCGGGGGACAGGTTTTTATTCAAAATTGTTTTTCTGATCTAAATTATTCACACTTACAATAATAACTTCAAAATGAAATATTAAAGAAAAGACCGAAACTTTTGTCCAGTACTGCAGTAGCTCTCGTATTTCCTTGGGCTTATACCGATGTATAAACTATGGCCATACCAAACTTCATCAAAATCCAGTAGTTTTTGCGTGAAACTCGTACAAACAACAGACCGACAAAATTTTTAAAAATCATGAAAATGTGTTCTGCTTTTACTTCTAAGTCCCACCAGAGTAATGTTTCTTAAAAATATTGAATGTACAGATTACTTTTCGTTACCCTTTTATTATATGTATGGATTATTTCCTTTGAGACCAAGTAGTGCTTCTCAAACTTTTTCAATTATCCCCAAATACACGTCCTAACTAATGCTCACAACAAACACGCACAAACGCTTACATTACTATTGTACATAAATAAATACTCTATCCATTATGACCTCAACCGCTATTATTGTGATATTTTTCTGGTAGTTATTACCGATTGAAATAGACGATATTTTTTGAAGAATGTTTCTCTAGTTATTTTCTTAATAAACTTATAAATGTTTTCATGTCAATGCCCTTATGTCAATAACGTCAATTTATGATGATCCTGTGCACTCCTAAAATCAACCTGTATGAGACGTTACATTTCAAAGTAACCTAAATTCAATTTTAACCGTCTCTAATAGTTTACGTTATTTTCAAAATCTTCAAATTTCATACATGTAAAATGTGAAAATCATAAAAACTAAAAACGTTATGAATGGCACAAATTTAAACTACATTTTTGGTGTATTAAACTGAAAATGTAAAAAATAAATAAACGTTATATGAACGATTAAAATTGGATTTATCTAATTTTGAAATGTAACGACTCGTATATTCTATTATAAACACGATTGCGTATTGTTTGTTCATCGAATACCTTCTCATAGGATGAGTACTAAAATCCACATTATTGTAATTCACACTTAGTCATAGTTGAAGCGATGAAGCATAGTCCGGTGAAGCAGTGAAGACCCTGCCGGGTCAATAGCGTAGTCAGTTGAGAAAAAAAAAAGCTTAGTTGATAGCGTGGTCGGCACAGTGTTGATGGACGTAGGTTCGAAACCTTGTAACTGAGTCGGAGCTTTCGGTGAAAGAAACATCTTGATAAAACCATAGTATGTTGGTATGGTTTTTCCTGCTTTCACCTGGCTAGCTACCACCCTCGAATTGAAAATCTATCGGCCTGTCGTCAAGCACTGGTAAAACCTATAAGATATACAAAAAAAAATACTGTTGACAAGTGAAGGGGATGGGAAATGACACCACAGAGCATGGATTCTGACTTGCCATGAAACGCGCCCTGGGAAGTTCTTACAAGACAGCCACCACCTTGTTTGTTCATTTGAATGATTGCAAGAAACTTGTTAATCATTACTTACTCGACAATGGTAGTAATAAACTAAAAGATGATTGGTTGCGAAAAAAAAAAGGAAACAGATATTTTTGCAGAATTTAAAATCTTGATTACATTTATTGCGTTAGTAGATAATTTTATTGGTAACTACTTTATTCCAGGGAGAAGAACTGAGAACAGAGATATACCAAAAGTTATGGTCTATCGATGTGGAAGATCAGATCGCTGTACTGTCGTAAGTATGATTTAATTTCTTAGCCTTTTCCATTCAGGAATACTTTATTTCGAACCGAGGTCCAACTTTATATTAAATCTCCTCTGTTCTTTTGGAACCACGCCATATTCTATTACTGTTATTTTATTGCTAAATTCAGATTATTTCGGGATATTTATCGAACCGATAATTTTACGGTCTGCTTAATCGGTATTTTTTATAAAGATAATTCTCATTAAATTAGTCATATGATTTTTTTTAATATCATTGGAAATTGTAGTTGTCTAATCATCATTTTAGAAAATGCTATTGCTGTAGTCTCCACTTTTCCAAGCTTTTAATTGTAGTCGACAAAATTATTTATAAAGAAACAACTAACAACGATAAAGTACTTATACAGGATTTTCCTATGAAAACGAAAACATTGACAATGGCAAATGCTTGTGTTACGCATATATAAGTAGAAAAATAAAGCATAACAAACAAGTATATTAGCAATTTTAAATTGAAGCATGACAAACATGTGTATTAGCAATTTTAAATTGAAGTATAACAAACACGTGCATTAGCAATTTTTTAAACTTTTAGAAAACTCTACTCACCACTGAATGTGCATGAACTACAGAATTTTAGCAGTATTTTTATCTGTTATACATTATTATATTATTTTTTATACATTATTTTTTATATATTTTGAAATACATATTACTGTTTGATTACTATGCACATGAGAAGGATTAGAAGGCTTGTATATTATACATACGCAGATATCTCCGCGACAATCTGAAAATGGTTGACGGGTCGCGTGTGGGCGTGTGGGGCTCCGGGTACGGGGGCGGCGCCGCCGCGGCGCTCGTGGCCGACGACTCGCGCAACGTGACGCGCTGTCTCGCTACAGTCGCGCCACTCACGCACCTACGACACCACAGTGAGTCAAAAACACACTAGCTTTTGTCCGCGACTTCATTCGCGTAGAATAGTTACGTTGAGCTAACCAACACGCAGCGGAAGCTCTGAAAAGGAAAAAAAAGCCCGATTTTGAAACATTTTTCATTGGTGCTCCGCTTCTATTGTTCTTAACGTGATATAGCCTATAGCATTTCCCGATAAATAAGTTATTTAACACAGAATTTTAATTTTCAAATCTGACCAGTAGTTCCTGAGATTACCCCCTACAACCTCACAAACTTTACCTCTTTATAATATTAGTATAGATTTCTATTTTTAGGAGTGTAACATTTTTATCATCGCTTGAAATGTTTTCGTCCATTTATCGCATGTCGCATTACAACGCCGTGGATTAGGGGTAAAGTGAAAAATGCTAGACAGAGCAGCCAACATGGCTATGGCTCAATTCAAAATGATTCAATCATTTTAATAAATATTGTGCTCAATTTTTAACCTAACTCTATCATCTGAATGATTGTATTTATAATGTATCCTTACTCTATTACGCAGATTGAAATGAATATTTATAGTTGGATATCTTGTCTACTATTTAATTCCCACTATAATTCCCATTTTCAAACTAATTTCCGAATATTTTCAGTTAAATGCGATCAGATAATCTGCCTCTCAAGCGCACGTATCGAAACACACATACAGGCGCTTGGCGTCAGATTTTTAACTTGAGGGTGGTAGTTAGCGGGCGGTATATCACGGTGTTTTCCTTCACCGAAAGAGCGATTCAATTATTAGGATTAAAACCTACGTCCATCGATGCGGTATCCGAGCACGCTATCAACTACGCCATCATCGATTCAGCTTTCTCAGCCGTTTCGCATTGTCGTATTGTATTAAATATAGTAGTTGTTATTTTTATTAGGGTCAACGAATGGAATGTAAACTTTTCATTTGTTTGTCGAATGCCAATCAAAACATGAAAAACTATATGAAAATATAGGGGTATAATATTGGCTCAAAAAATTCTCACCAATTGTAATTTGAATAGGAAAGTCTTCCGCTTTTCGGTTTTTTATTTTTTCCTTATAATTATTAAGAAAAAATCGTATAAATGTGTTTATTTTAAACTATCGTGCATACCGTTGCTATTCTTGTAATTAGCACTTTATTTATTAATCTATACAATGTTTTATGAAAAGATTTCAAAGAAAGTAAGTTTTTGTAACTGGACTAAGGTCTCCTTTGGCCAAACCAGTATATGTATGTGAATTAGGAATTAGGGGTTTTGGTTTGTTTGTTTAATAAAACAATGTTGAACAGAATCTAAATTGGTCTATTGGTCTATCGGCTTACGGTGAAGGAAAACATCGTAAGAAAACATGAGAAATGTTCTTGTAATACCATTATATTTGGGAAAAGAGAACTGTGTATTTCTTAGAATTTGAACTCGTCAAAATGTTGCAATTTGCTGTCGCGAGATGATTACGTTATAGGCTGATGATGATGTACAGACTCGTACTGGACGGAGCGGTACGGGTACGGGGGCGAGGGCGGTTGCCGCCGCGGCGCGTGCTGGTGGCGCACGCGACCGCCGACCTCACCGCGCACGCGCACCACGCGCTCGCGCTCGCCCGCGCGATGCTGCGCGCGTCCGCTCCCTACGCGCACCAGGTGACGCACACGTTAACACCAGCGCGCTCAAATTCATTCAATTATATATATCAAGGGAATTACTATTGACCTCCGTCCGTACTACTCACTATAGCAGGGTTGTTACTCTTGACTGGTTACTATTTGCCCCGTTCTGATGCACCAGTATCATAATATAACAGTAGTATCGACGAAATTGTATATTATACGCACACGCACAAGTAAGTCAAGAGCGATAGCGTAGGAGAGGCATGACGGCGTAAAAGAGCGTCAAGTCGACTATGACAGCATACGAGGCGATTTTACTGCCAAAGAGCGCTAATAAATATTCCACATGACATATTAATATTTGATTTTTCTTTCTAGCGTCTTTGAATTCTTTTGATACCATATTCATTGATCATCAACTTTTTTTAGAAATCACGTGATAGCACGACACCTGTCGCAATAAACACGTTAAACATAGCTGTTATATTTCATCTATTGCAGATAATACTTCCACATTATAAATATATATACCGCATATATATATGACAGAGAGCCTAAAAGAATGATATGTTCAGGAACGCCTTCTTCCTCGTCCATCTTCAGAAAGCAAGAAGTAACACCACAAATAGATAACGAATACGTGTTATATTTTCCATTCAATAATACCATCACATTTTTCGACATATGACGATTCGTATTTTTACAACTGACGGACCAACAGAACAATCTCACCACTACCAGTAACAATTGTTATAAACTTGTCGCTCTACAATCGCTTCTATATAATGCGGCGACATATATACGAGTGTGTGTTTTATATATAGTACATATATCATAATGCTAGGTTCGGGTAACCACTTAGTAGTCCGATGCAGCTGTTAAGACCTCGCTAGGAGGTCAATAGCGTAGTCAGTTCGAAAAAAAAGGTAATAATCCCTGTAAACAATTTTCAATACAATTTTTTCATACATTTGACCACAACCATGCCTGAAGTTAAATGAAGATATAGCACAAGATGACAGCACGCTAAACCTAGGTAGAACTAACTCAAAGTATAATTTTAGCACAGATTACAGTACCCCAAGATTCTAAAATTTCGGACAGTAACTAACCCGGAGGGCATTTGGGAAAGCCCGACCCCTATGTTATGGTTTTATGACAATGTTTTCCTTCAGCAATAGCTCCGGCTCATTCGCAAGGCTTATAGTTAAGTACTTGTGTACATTTTTAAATATGTATTTGTATCTGTTCATTTTGTTTCCATAACTTTGTTATCTTTTGGTAGATATCTATTGTTGAGTCCACGAATCAAGAATATAATAAACAGCTATATCGAGGTTTATGAAATTGTGTGCAAACATATATTCATAGATACACACACAACAGACGCATACTTTCGAGAGCACACTCATAAACACAAATGTAAATACACGTGAAATAAGAAGTTCAAATACACTAAGGATAAACTTAGGGGGTGTTCATTAATTAGATGAGGGAAGGGGCATGGGCCAAGCCGAATCTCACTAAAACTCATGTGAGAGACACAGGGTTTTCGACAAATATTTTGTATTTTTTTTTCACACAAAAAAATCTAAAATTATGTGAAGATCAGATTAATTTAAAGTAAAATATGTTTCTAGACAAAATGAAACTAAAATCTGACACAATTCTCCAATATATTAAAGTCAATAAATAAATGTTAAGTTATTTATTATTGATATATCGAAGTGTAATGTACCTTATCTCCTGTGACTATTTGTAAAAGTGGTTATCCTGGTAGGCAACCCTCTCTTTAGAGATCAGTTCTTCTGGTCTAGTTTGGAGATCAAAGACAAATCTATGAATATCTGGTGATTACTAGTAAAAGTATTTTTATTACAAAAAGTGATTATAATTCATTGATTCGTTGTCCAGGTGTACCCGGACGAAGGACACAATTTCGAGCGATCAAATTTCCACCTCCATAAGACCTTGGAGCAGTTCTTCGACGAATGCTTCGGGCCGGTGGAGGTGGCGGAGTGGGACGCCGCGGTGGAGGGAGGCCTCTTCCCCTTCCGCGACTAACCACATCACCGCTGCTCCAATCTGGTGGCCAACGCTTCATTTGAACACCTCTCGATACGAATTCGATGATAATACATGTATCAAAAACATTAATTAAAAAGGCAAAACTTTAATATATCGATTACAATTGAAAGATCTTAATTATATACCGAGATCTAAGTAATTGAATATTATCAATATCACAAAATTAATCAAAAAGGCAACCTTCAAAACATCGATTATAATTGAAAAATATCAATTATCACACATCGTATAAATTTCTCAAAATTGAATTATTAAATTGTATCAAGAGTGTAATTTAACAATACGCAGTATAAGATAAACTCTACCTTTATATAAATGTCATGGGCTTTTTAAGAGCACGTTATTATGTAAACAATCGATACAATCAAATATCAAGACTTAAATACCGCTCATTCCTACCCTACAGTCCGAAACAAATTAATTCATATTAAATTTTTTATATTTTAAGACATTAAAATCAAGAACAATAAAAATAGCAGTATTAAAAAAGCAACCTATATTTTATCAAATTAATTATTAATGTACTAAAGCTATGGCACTACATGCAACTACACACGATTGGATACCTTGATTGAATTACGAATGTAATTTCCATCATTCTTAAAATACTGAATTACAAGATCTTTACAACTGTTCAGCGAGAATAAATATTTTTTTATGACATTAGGAACTTCAAACGATCTTAAAACTTAAAATCTGTTAGTATATGTAAAAAATAATATCATTATAATTCTGTGTTCTCAAATATATTTTTTAAAGTTATTATTAAATACGTGACCGTTATAAAATTTATTAATGTCTTTTGTAATGTTCTTGGAAATAGCTAAATAATTTGTGAAAATAAATGTTTTCAAAAAGATTTCGCCTACCAGAAGAAGAACGGGATAGTCAGTATGAAATATCTATATAATTGTTTTAATAATTCCCGGTTTTATGAAATACAGGAATTTTGATCAAGAATAAAATAAACTAAATTATGATTACTTAAAATGAAATTTATATTTTTCATTCCTGTATTTCATAAAACCGGGAATTATTAAAACAATTATATAGATATTTCATTAATCATAATTTAGTTTATTTTATTCTTGATCAAAAGTTTTGATAGGAAAGCATTGGACAAAAACTTATGTCATTAAAACGTCTTGAGACAAATATGTAAAAATTATGACTACTTTATTCATAAAATTAATAAAGTGAAAAGTATGCGATTGCGGCTCTGAAGTTACCTACAAAACGCGTTAAAAACAGTTTCATTTAATTTAAAACAGACTCAATGAAACTTTGAACTGATGTCAAATATTCATTTATTTGTTTTGTCATTCCTATAAAGCTTTTTTCAAATTTATTTAAAATACTACATATATCTTTGCGAGCAAAACCGTTCTGTTACAAATATAATATTCATTCATGAATAGTATTGCAAAATTACGGTGGTCGTATTAAAGCAACTAGTAATGTAATGCAATAGTTATAACGAATTATTAGATACTTCATTATTCTGCTGTCGACTACTCGTTATCCGTTAATTTTATTGACAATGACAATGGTCTGCCTATGTTATCTCAACGTCCGAATTAACTAGTATTATATAACGCCGGAGTTTTTAGCACGATCTTGGAATGTCATACACTGGATTTTATATTCTATTTATACGCTTGTTATTTGGCACTATATTTCGTAATATTGGTGATGTTTTACGTAATATAGTTTGGTTATTTTACACAAGTGAATCGAATGGGAAATAATATCACGACGTATGGATTTTGACTTGCAACAAGAACTCCCTGAAAGTTGTAACAAGACGGGCACGATCTTGTTAGTTCATTGAAATGATCGCAAAACTTATAATATCATTACGTACTCGACAATAGCAGTAATAATCTACTAGAAGACTGTTTGCCTTCTAGAAATAAAATTATACAACAACTGACAGGTATGAAAAAAGAGATTATTCATGTTACTCGCACTCAAAATCACTACACGAACAACAAATATTAATTTCATTATTATGGCATACTGCATTCTTACGAATTGCATTACAAGATACCAAATAACTAAACAGCGTTATTCATAATTGAATTGAATAGACGTTATAACGTTATACGTATAAGTTTTTTTATCTGTTAGCGAATATTCGAATTATTTGGAAATATTTGAAGTTAACTTCATAGCCGTACAGTTACCAAGGGGGTATTATTCGGCTCTTTACCCAAGAGCTTTGATTTAAAGGGATAAATTTCCCTAAAATTTTCTTATGATTATTGTAAGAAAAGGAACTATTTTAGAATGTAATGTATCGAAACTTTTATCTATATATATGTTTCTATGTCGCTTTCTGTGTCATATTTAAACAAGAGTAGCTTTTAAAAGTGATACTTAGATATTCGTGAACTAAATTTAGTTTTACTATACTTCTAGTCAATAAATCTAGTCGTTTAGTAAATAATGTATTTCCTCATCTAGGATTTTGTAAAGGCGTGTTTACTTAAACAACTATTACTTAGGTTGATCTGTTGAATAGTAGTTTTTATTTTTTATTCATAAGCTTGCGTAATTTAACCTTATATCATGTAACAGACTGTAGGCGTAATAACGCGGAACGTGAATTCTCAGTTGTCATAAAAACTTCTTAGAATTCGGCCGCCATTCTGTTAGAGCACTAATTACATCCAAAGTTGCCAACTCTAAAATATGAAGCATTTACCGACTTGACAACGATAGTAGTACTCTCTAATGAAAAGGATTGGTTGCCAAAGTAAAAGAATAATAAGAATTTGGTAAACCCACAATGCTCTATTTACTTTAAGGAATTTATAATTCTACATTCCTTGATTCACATGTACTAGCAGCGCCATTAGCATTATCAAACGAACTAAAATGACAATATGGTTACGTTATATCATATTTTGGAAAGAATCTAACTAAAAAAACACTAAAGCTCAAAATAATTAACGACCTAATCTTAGGTTTATGTAAACACGACTTTATCAATGTCACTACAAAAGAATCTATAAATCCTTCTTTTTAATTTATAAAATGTTAAAGACATATTTGTTATATTAAAATTAATGTTCATTGTTCAATCGATGTTAAGACTAAAAAAAAATATAATGTGATAGGTGTTTTTAATTATATTTTTTATTCGTAAAAGATTGAATTTATCTTTAATCATGGACTGTGTGAGATTTCGTTCGTTTAGAGCGTAGCGTGATTATAATTGTGGGAAAGTTTTTCAAATGTAGGCATATTCCTACGTTATGTCCAACAGTATTTTTGTAAATTAAAAAGTTAACATACCTCTAGATACAGAGTTACAAGCTTTTAAACGTGATGTTTTTTCTTTTATTTATTTGTGAGCTCCGATCTACTTATTGAAAAAGAAACCTATTTACAATTTATTGACTACAGATTAAAAATCTAAATACACTATTTTTGTGCGTTAAAAATCGGGCTATTTTTAAGCTTGTAACTTTAAAAAAAATTATATAGATATAAATGTTTATATATATCGAAAATTTGTACCGTCAGCAGATATGACAATATCAGAACACTTAAACAAGGACATATTTGTTTATTTCAATTTATCAATACTTTCATTTCAGTTGTTTATTTAGGAATAAAAGGAAACCACTAACACCGAAACACTAGATTCGACGACGAAGTATTCTTTAAACTACCCAATAGCTTTATATGCAAATAATTTTCATTTATTTGAAATTCAAAAAACAACATTTATATTATTATTTTTTTTCGTAAGATGGTTAAAACACATAAATTTCCAACATAGGAATATATCAACCGTGTAGTGTTTTTTTTTCGTAAGCTAACATATGGTTTACGCATTCAGCCACTGTAATAACTCGTTGATTTTCCTGCATATATGTAACTTTTCACATACAAGTAATTTTGTTTCTAACGCATAACGTAGTTCATTTCTAAAAATAATTCCACTTTACTGATTCCTACGTAAAGTTTTCCTTCATCTTTGCTGACGGTAAAAAGGCTTAAGTAACTTCCAAGTTAATATTTCCCCGATTGTAATTGATAATCATGAAATATATATATTACAACTAAATATATATATAGATATTATACTTAGTGGTGCGTATTATTGTAATAGTATTGTATTAAGCGCTCTGGTGGCTCCGTGGACGAACTTGTGTTGGTATGTTGTTTTTTTAAGAAATATATATAATAAAAACATGTTCCCCAGTTTTTGTTTCATTAATAACCATTTCGAGCAGTTGAAGCAGCTTTCGGGTATTTCAACTTAAAGGCTATACAAATGAACAAATGGCCTCTCATAGTGCTAGGAATCCATCGTATTTTCCTTTACGGTAAAATCCTATTATTTGCAAGGTTCGGACATACGCCGTACAGCGCGGGTTTCAATCGCAGTATAAATGTGCCAACAGCGCTTCAAACTATTTATTTTATTTTTGGTAAGTAAGTAATATTACAAGTTTCTTGCGATCATTCCAATGAAGTTACAAGATGGTGGCCGTCTTGTTACAACTTTCCAGGGAGATTTTGTGTCAAGACAGAATCCGTGCTCCGTAGTAGGTACTATTTCCCATTCACTTCACTTGTGCACAATAACCAAACTATATTACGTAAAACACAACCAATATTTTTTTTCTGTTTTACTTTGTTGTTAATCACTGGGGTGACATGGTCAATTTGTGACCAAACGCCAATTATAAATAAAGATTATAAATAAATACAACCAATATTATAATATAACATAAGATTACGAATAAAATCTACTATATGACATTCCAAGATCCCGCCAAAAACTCCTGCTTCAAAGTAAGCTGCGCTTTCTATCTTAATAATAGTAATCTATACTAATATTATAAAGAGGTAAAGTTTGTGAATTTGTGACGTTGTAGGGGGTAATCTCAGAAACTACTGGTCCGATTTGAAATTTGGTTCTTTCAGTGTTATATAGCTCATTTATCGACTATATATCATCACGCTAAAACCAATGGGAGCGGAGCACCAATGAAGAATGTTTCAAAATTGGGGGTTTTTTTTCCTCTTGAGAGCTTCTGTTGCGTGTTGGCGCCCAAAGTAACTATTCCACGCGGACGAAGTCGTGGGCAGAGGCTAGTTACTTATACAGCTAACAATGTAATTTGTATTAAAAATTAGTAAATTGTGTTAAAACAAATTTAACAAAATGTTAATATGCTTTTTGGCGGGATCTTAATCTGTCGTGTAGTCACTATTATATGTTGTTAGCTCTCTATTGAGCGAAGTAGTACATTACATTTCTAAGCGTTTACAAGATTCAAAGACGTTTCACTATACTTGCTTATGAGATTTAGACTTTCGCTTTAGAAAAATATAAATTTCATTTTAAGTAATCATAATTTAGTTTATTTTATTCTTGATCAAAAGTTTTGATAGGAAAGCATTGGACAAAAACTTATGTCATTAAAACGTCTTGAGACAAATATGTAAAAATTATGACTACTTTATTCATAAAATTAATAAAGTGAAAAGTATGCGATTGCGGCTCTGAAGTTACCTACAAAACGCGTTAAAAACAGTTTCATTTAATTTAAAACAGACTCAATGAAACTTTGAACTGATGTCAAATATTCATTTATTTGTTTTGTCGTTTACAAGATTCAAAGACGTTTCACTATACTTGCTTATGAGATTTAGACTTTCGCTTTAGAAAAATATAAATTTCATTTTAAGTAATCATAATTTAGTTTATTTTATTCTTGATCAAAAGTTTTGATAGGAAAGCATTGGACAAAAACTTATGTCATTAAAACGTCTTGAGACAAATATGTAAAAATTATGACTACTTTATTCATAAAATTAATAAAGTGAAAAGTATGCGATTGCGGCTCTGAAGTTACCTACAAAACGCGTTAAAAACAGTTTCATTTAATTTAAAACAGACTCAATGAAACTTTGAACTGATGTCAAATATTCATTTATTTGTTTTGTCATTCCTATAAAGCTTTTTTCAAATTTATTTAAAATACTACATATATCTTTGCGAGCAAAACCGTTCTGTTACAAATATAATATTCATTCATGAATAGTATTGCAAAATTACGGTGGTCGTATTAAAGCAACTAGTAATGTAATGCAATAGTTATAACGAATTATTAGATACTTCATTATTCTGCTGTCGACTACTCGTTATCCGTTAATTTTATTGACAATGACAATGGTCTGCCTATGTTATCTCAACGTCCGAATTAACTAGTATTATATAACGCCGGAGTTTTTAGCACGATCTTGGAATGTCATACACTGGATTTTATATTCTATTTATACGCTTGTTATTTGGCACTATATTTCGTAATATTGGTGATGTTTTACGTAATATAGTTTGGTTATTTTACACAAGTGAATCGAATGGGAAATAATATCACGACGTATGGATTTTGACTTGCAACAAGAACTCCCTGAAAGTTGTAACAAGACGGGCACGATCTTGTTAGTTCATTGAAATGATCGCAAAACTTATAATATCATTACGTACTCGACAATAGCAGTAATAATCTACTAGAAGACTGTTTGCCTTCTAGAAATAAAATTATACAACAACTGACAGGTATGAAAAAAGAGATTATTCATGTTACTCGCACTCAAAATCACTACACGAACAACAAATATTAATTTCATTATTATGGCATACTGCATTCTTACGAATTGCATTACAAGATACCAAATAACTAAACAGCGTTATTCATAATTGAATTGAATAGACGTTATAACGTTATACGTATAAGTTTTTTTATCTGTTAGCGAATATTCGAATTATTTGGAAATATTTGAAGTTAACTTCATAGCCGTACAGTTACCAAGGGGGTATTATTCGGCTCTTTACCCAAGAGCTTTGATTTAAAGGGATAAATTTCCCTAAAATTTTCTTATGATTATTGTAAGAAAAGGAACTATTTTAGAATGTAATGTATCGAAACTTTTATCTATATATATGTTTCTATGTCGCTTTCTGTGTCATATTTAAACAAGAGTAGCTTTTAAAAGTGATACTTAGATATTCGTGAACTAAATTTAGTTTTACTATACTTCTAGTCAATAAATCTAGTCGTTTAGTAAATAATGTATTTCCTCATCTAGGATTTTGTAAAGGCGTGTTTACTTAAACAACTATTACTTAGGTTGATCTGTTGAATAGTAGTTTTTATTTTTTATTCATAAGCTTGCGTAATTTAACCTTATATCATGTAACAGACTGTAGGCGTAATAACGCGGAACGTGAATTCTCAGTTGTCATAAAAACTTCTTAGAATTCGGCCGCCATTCTGTTAGAGCACTAATTACATCCAAAGTTGCCAACTCTAAAATATGAAGCATTTACCGACTTGACAACGATAGTAGTACTCTCTAATGAAAAGGATTGGTTGCCAAAGTAAAAGAATAATAAGAATTTGGTAAACCCACAATGCTCTATTTACTTTAAGGAATTTATAATTCTACATTCCTTGATTCACATGTACTAGCAGCGCCATTAGCATTATCAAACGAACTAAAATGACAATATGGTTACGTTATATCATATTTTGGAAAGAATCTAACTAAAAAAACACTAAAGCTCAAAATAATTAACGACCTAATCTTAGGTTTATGTAAACACGACTTTATCAATGTCACTACAAAAGAATCTATAAATCCTTCTTTTTAATTTATAAAATGTTAAAGACATATTTGTTATATTAAAATTAATGTTCATTGTTCAATCGATGTTAAGACTAAAAAAAAATATAATGTGATAGGTGTTTTTAATTATATTTTTTATTCGTAAAAGATTGAATTTATCTTTAATCATGGACTGTGTGAGATTTCGTTCGTTTAGAGCGTAGCGTGATTATAATTGTGGGAAAGTTTTTCAAATGTAGGCATATTCCTACGTTATGTCCAACAGTATTTTTGTAAATTAAAAAGTTAACATACCTCTAGATACAGAGTTACAAGCTTTTAAACGTGATGTTTTTTCTTTTATTTATTTGTGAGCTCCGATCTACTTATTGAAAAAGAAACCTATTTACAATTTATTGACTACAGATTAAAAATCTAAATACACTATTTTTGTGCGTTAAAAATCGGGCTATTTTTAAGCTTGTAACTTTAAAAAAAATTATATAGATATAAATGTTTATATATATCGAAAATTTGTACCGTCAGCAGATATGACAATATCAGAACACTTAAACAAGGACATATTTGTTTATTTCAATTTATCAATACTTTCATTTCAGTTGTTTATTTAGGAATAAAAGGAAACCACTAACACCGAAACACTAGATTCGACGACGAAGTATTCTTTAAACTACCCAATAGCTTTATATGCAAATAATTTTCATTTATTTGAAATTCAAAAAACAACATTTATATTATTATTTTTTTTCGTAAGATGGTTAAAACACATAAATTTCCAACATAGGAATATATCAACCGTGTAGTGTTTTTTTTTCGTAAGCTAACATATGGTTTACGCATTCAGCCACTGTAATAACTCGTTGATTTTCCTGCATATATGTAACTTTTCACATACAAGTAATTTTGTTTCTAACGCATAACGTAGTTCATTTCTAAAAATAATTCCACTTTACTGATTCCTACGTAAAGTTTTCCTTCATCTTTGCTGACGGTAAAAAGGCTTAAGTAACTTCCAAGTTAATATTTCCCCGATTGTAATTGATAATCATGAAATATATATATTACAACTAAATATATATATAGATATTATACTTAGTGGTGCGTATTATTGTAATAGTATTGTATTAAGCGCTCTGGTGGCTCCGTGGACGAACTTGTGTTGGTATGTTGTTTTTTTAAGAAATATATATAATAAAAACATGTTCCCCAGTTTTTGTTTCATTAATAACCATTTCGAGCAGTTGAAGCAGCTTTCGGGTATTTCAACTTAAAGGCTATACAAATGAACAAATGGCCTCTCATAGTGCTAGGAATCCATCGTATTTTCCTTTACGGTAAAATCCTATTATTTGCAAGGTTCGGACATACGCCGTACAGCGCGGGTTTCAATCGCAGTATAAATGTGCCAACAGCGCTTCAAACTATTTATTTTATTTTTGGTAAGTAAGTAATATTACAAGTTTCTTGCGATCATTCCAATGAAGTTACAAGATGGTGGCCGTCTTGTTACAACTTTCCAGGGAGATTTTGTGTCAAGACAGAATCCGTGCTCCGTAGTAGGTACTATTTCCCATTCACTTCACTTGTGCACAATAACCAAACTATATTACGTAAAACACAACCAATATTTTTTTTCTGTTTTACTTTGTTGTTAATCACTGGGGTGACATGGTCAATTTGTGACCAAACGCCAATTATAAATAAAGATTATAAATAAATACAACCAATATTATAATATAACATAAGATTACGAATAAAATCTACTATATGACATTCCAAGATCCCGCCAAAAACTCCTGCTTCAAAGTAAGCTGCGCTTTCTATCTTAATAATAGTAATCTATACTAATATTATAAAGAGGTAAAGTTTGTGAATTTGTGACGTTGTAGGGGGTAATCTCAGAAACTACTGGTCCGATTTGAAATTTGGTTCTTTCAGTGTTATATAGCTCATTTATCGACTATATATCATCACGCTAAAACCAATGGGAGCGGAGCACCAATGAAGAATGTTTCAAAATTGGGGGTTTTTTTTCCTCTTGAGAGCTTCTGTTGCGTGTTGGCGCCCAAAGTAACTATTCCACGCGGACGAAGTCGTGGGCAGAGGCTAGTTACTTATACAGCTAACAATGTAATTTGTATTAAAAATTAGTAAATTGTGTTAAAACAAATTTAACAAAATGTTAATATGCTTTTTGGCGGGATCTTAATCTGTCGTGTAGTCACTATTATATGTTGTTAGCTCTCTATTGAGCGAAGTAGTACATTACATTTCTAAGCGTTTACAAGATTCAAAGACGTTTCACTATACTTGCTTATGAGATTTAGACTTTCGCTCTGTATTGTGACAGCCTGAATGGAGTAAAACTTATTTCTTCAAATAGGAAAAAACTTATGCTCAATGTGGCTTATCTATATAAACCTTTTATTAACCATGTTGACAATCCAGAACTATTGAAACAATTTATTATTTGGTACCTTTGAGATAACTTAGATATCAAGTCTCTTCGTTTTATCATAGAAATATAGAATTAATTTGGTATCTATACCATCGTTTCCAGATTATCACGTAAATATAAAACAAGCTATCCGGTCATAATACAACTTTTTGAATTATAATAAAAGTTCGTGCTTTGACTTCGTGAATTTCTAATACTAATCGACATATCAACGTTATATTCATTGGTCCTTTTATTATCTTTATCTTATAGTATTTTACTCTAAAAATGATGAGAACAATTTTTTTATGTTTATCGATTCCAAGTTGTAAACTCCATACACTCAAAAATTACTATAACTGTCAAAACTCACATCTACTTAAAATAGCAATTTGTAATTGTTTGTCGTTGTCTATTATAATATATATTTATTTATATTAAAGCCTACAAAACTGTCGTCAAATTTTATGCTTATACGTTCTTAAACGTTTTAGTTTAGTTGATATTATTATTGATTTTTATAAGATCCTGATTTTGCATTTACGAAATTTACCCAGAAATGTTACCAATTGTAACAATATAAATCTTTATATACTTAATTCTTCTGTCCACATGCCACTCTTCCTAGACGACTTATGGACAGATTTTGATGATTTTATTGTGTTTAAGTGGATTCAAGAATGGTTTAGATTCACAATTGGACCCGGCAGTTGGCGGTTCGGTTGACTTTTATTATCAAGGCAGGACACCGTCCGCCGGCCCACTAGCAAAATATACATAGTTTTAACTTTCACAAGAGCCTTCTCCAGATCGCAATTGAATGTAGTATGTTTGATTTGACTTTCTTAACATAGTTATTATCGGACAGGAATACATTAAGCCAAATTTATGTCACATGTTCTGCCACCTCTCGTGACGTGAAACAAGAATATGAAGAAAATGTAGAGGTACTTAATAAAACAATTGGTTGGAATCACATTTATTATCTTACAGATATCATTAAGCTTATGTTAAATAACTCGTTTCTACATGATGCCCCGGAAGCCGCGCGCGACGCTGCCACAACACTACCTGTCAACAATATATTTATATTGTATTAGTACTAATGGCTAGTAGGTAATAATGATACAAATGTTTTTTTTTTTATATCATAGATGGCAAACGAACAGATGGGTCACCTGATGTTAAGTGATCACCACCGTCCATGGACACTAACAACACCAGAGGAGTCGCAAGTGCGTTGCCACCCGTTGGGGGGAAGGGTTAGGGGAGGGAGAGGGCAGGGGAGGTGTGCCTCCGGCGCTCTGACTGACCGAACGAAACACAACAATGCAAGCAATATTACTTCACATCGGTTTTCTATGGGTCGGGTGGTAGTACCGGGGGCGAGCCGACCCATTCATGCTGAAACCAGTAATAGTTTCAGCGTAGCTCTACCACCATTAGAATTATTTCAATGTTCTAACAAGATGGTGGCCCGCTTAAAAGCGAGTTTTTGTAGTATCTCAGAATTCATGATGAATAACTGAACTTTATTGCGTAAAATGCCAACGATATTATAGAATGTAGAACCAAATAACACAAGATTATGAATAAAATATCAAAGCCTTATTCGACAGACTAAGATCCCGTCAAAAACCATATTATTATAAGTTAAATTTATTTTAACGCCATCTACCGTTCATCCTTCGTAGTACATTGTTAGTTGTACATGTATCAAATGTTTGATATTTATGTATATTATCACTTTAACTTGTTTCTAATGCCATCTATCATTCCCTTGGCGAAAATTGTTAATTTTTACTAATCATTACTACTAATTTTACCATGTCTGCGCCTCCGTCAGTTGCAAACCCAATTATTTAACATAACTCATAGGCATGATTAAATGTTTGATTTTAATGTTATTACTTTACAAGATTCTAATATCTTGAAATAAAAAAATATTCACAAATAAGGCCTTTTTTATTTACCTACTAATTTATTTATTTTTATAGTAGCACGACAAAATGACTGCACTGTGCCTGATGGTAAGCGCAGTACAATCCAAAAACAACGGCGACCACCGAGTGACACACGATCCATCGCCAGTCGCCGCTGTCATGCCGGCCTGCGAACAGCTGGATATGCACAGGCTGATCCCGAAACGCGACCCGCAGAAGCGAATCACTATGACGTGCTTTTTCGCCACATGGTGTTTGCGACCCAGTCAGGCTGTAACACCCTACCACCCCGCTGTCGCCATTGCCTCGTTCGTTATTCAGCAGGGTGCACCACGTGCAGGTGAGGTTGGCTTGGGTGTCTCAAGTCTTGACACCCCTTACACCCCTAATTAAGACTTAAATTAATTAAGACGCACAGTTCTTTCAATATTCATCCTGAGAAAATCGCAGGTAAATACCATTCTTCCTGAATTTATCAGTAATAAACTGTTGACCGCTATTTTATTCTGGTCATTTCTTTTTTTTATATTTAAGTTTTAACATTTCAGAGTCATTTCTTAATGTGCCATGTGACTTAGAGAAAATGTATTGGAATACACCTATAGTTCAGAGACAAGTTTTTATCTTAAAAGTAGCAAATTCGTGTCAACATGTTATGGCCTCATCAAGAAGTGTTCTTTCACTACATCTCCAACTCAATGCAGGATTTCAACCTACATCAATCAACATGGCATCCGAATATGCTAACCATTAAATCATCAAACACATTCATAGTAATAACTGATTAATTTTGGACTATCTTTTATTTTCTTAAATATAATATTGTCCCCGTTACTAATTTTATATGACCTTTTTTATATATTTTTATATATCTTCAATTTTATATCCTTATTGTTTAAAACGTAATACTTAAAGATGAGATAAGTCCAAAAGTTATACTAGACTTCCTACTTACATAAAAATTTACTTCCAGCGGTTGTTCTCGTAGTCCCATTTGGAGGCGAGACCATCCACAGGGTTCACCTTGAGGTCCAGCATGCGCTTCAGCTGCGCCTTCTGGTGCTCCTCATCGAACGTTATGGGCAGAGGGCTGTACACTATAATAGAATATGTACAATCAAATAATACCACATTATGAATAAGATCTTATCATCAAAGTTGGAAAATAAGCAATTAATGACATATATATGTATCAGAGTAGTTATATTCTAACTTTTTTTTAAATAGAACAAAAAAAATCATCTCGATAGCAGCATCATCTACCGAATCCTACTAAACTAAGAATTATCCAGTAACTATAAGTACAAAAAACCTTTATGCCATCATTAACAGTGAACAAACTATTGGGCAGCATAAATTAAACACCGTACAAATTGCAAAAATTAAAAAACTTAAAAAATTCGCTAGATATTTAATACGAATACAGCTTACTGCCACCTAGTGGGGAGTTATAGTAGAATTATTATCATAAAAACTTATAAAAAACACTCACTATACCAACTTGCATGATGATTGGTTAAGCAATGTTACTAGTATATTTATAGCAGACAGACAATAGGAATTGTAGGCAGCTACCTCTTAGAAATAAAGTATAGTATATCATCTTATATTACAAATGAAGTACATACCGAACATCTTCATGCCCATGAAGATCCAGACGGAGAAGGACGCGATGAACAGCCCCCACCCCAGCACTCCCTTCCACTCGCCCGAAGGCGCCTGGAACTCGGCATATGTTTGGCAGAAAGAGGCACGGTACAGAGCTTTCTTCTCTTCCAGGGTCAGTTTGCGCCAGTCACCCTTTTCCTTCTCACGGATAGCCTAAAACAAGAAAAATAATTATTTCACACATCATTTTGAAAATAAAGATGCTAATTTTTTACAGTCGATTAGTAAATAAGGACATACATACAACCGTTAGTACGCAGTTGTTACAACCTGATGCAAAATTAAGATAAAAAAGTTAATAAACATACATATGTCACAACTTTTATTCAATCAAACCAAACATAACACCTCTATCTTTTTAATTATCATAACATTAATGAGCAATTAAATAATACCATCTATCTTCTATATTTAATAAACTATTCCGTTTCCGTGTGCATATTTTCATTACTTATTATAATTATATATTTTTTAAATTACTTTCCTTTACATCTTTGTAGTTAATTTTGTTATAAATTGAAAACCTCATGTCTGCTGTCAAACAAATACTAGAATTGTTGTTTCTTAGAAGTTATAAATAGAGAGTAATAAATGACTAGGGTAAGACATAATAGACAATTCACATTGTTTATAGTTTGTATGTAATGTTAAGATTTATTAGACAATGTCATACTCATTATATGGTATTCTAAGAATAATTCTATTCCTTATCAGAGAATGATTAGTTAACTTGCTAATGCAGGGCATTAAGTATTCACAATAATTTGTTATGAAATTGCATAAGAATAATCTATACTAATATTATAAAGAGGTAAAGTTTGTGACGTTGTAGGGGGTAATCTCAGGAACTACTGATCCGATTTGGATCATCATATCATCATATAGCTCATTTATCGGGGAAGGTTATAGGCTACATATCATCACGCTAAGACACATAGGAGCAGAGCAGCAATGAAGAATGTTGCAAAATCGAGGTATTTTTTTCTTTTCAGAGCTTCCGCTGCGTCTTAGCCCAAAATAACCATTCCATACGTACGAAGTCGCGGGCAGAAGTTATTAACTAATTATGTTATCTATACTAATATCATAAAGAGGTGAAGTTTGTGAGGTTGTAGGGGGTAATATCTGGGGAGTCACAGAAAAAATGGTCCAACGAAAACGTTTCTTAGGAACGCTGCCTTAATGATGAGAGATATATGATTGAGTTCTAGAAAAAAGTTGTAGCTTGATAAAGCCTATTACCGCCAAAGGAAGTGGGCACGGGTCAGCTAGTATATTATATTATTATTTGTTATAACAGTAACTGTTTTATTTAAATACACATCCCTTGACATTCTTATTATACAAGGGTTATACTGTTGTAAGAAATTCTACTGTAAGTACAATTATTAATAAATCGATATCATAGGTTAAGAGTAGTTGAGAATGTTTTAAAATTACAAATAGTAAATACAAACAAACCTTAATATCAGGGGTGTCCGCACGGAATCTGATGGCCGGCATGGGGAAGTCAGCCCTGTCAACATAGTTGGGCTGTCCGTTTAAACCATAGCCAACCCATTCACGATCACCAATCTGGAAAGATAAAAAATGTGTTATAGTATTTACAGATTTATATGACTTACAACCACTTGAATTTTATGTTATGTATAATGTAAACTTTTACTGAACTCTTATTTAACCCATTTCTTCCCAAGAACCGAAAAAATTAGAATTTTCAGTTTTTTGCACTGTTTGCAGTGTACACACGTTCCGAATGTCAAAATTATTGTATGGCTTACTTTCGAAGTCATGTAACTTGGTTTCAATATACATTATGTCTCTCTCTATTTAATATGTATTCGGTAAATATTTTAGAAGGTTTTTAAAGTATTTTTATGGAATTAATTTATTGTATAATGCATACATAAAATACAAGATGGAGAGCTTTCTCAAGGCAGCTAAAGTAGTCAGCTGTATAAAAATATATTAAAATGAATTTAGTAGAATAAAGATATATTTCATCACCGAACAAATACTTAATTAATTACATTTTATTACTTAATCATTACAAATTAAATACAAAACAAATACTTTCTATTGGAAAAATAATCCATAAATACAAATGTAATTAGAATTAATGGAAAAAAAAGTATTAGTTGTCATAAAAAAAGGTGTCCTAAACATAGTACAGTGGGAAGAAATGAGTTAAGGAAATACACTCTTAAATATAGGAATTACTTAACTTCAATAGATTTATATTAATATACAAAATTATCAAGTGTCGCGTGTCATTGGTCATCGATCACAGGTATTTTTTTATGTGTTAACTTTTTCAAACAAAAAGCTTAGTGTTGTCCGGCGGTGAGTGTTAGTGGCTGCAACACAGTTATTAACTACAGCAGTCACTAATGCTCATGTAATTATAATTATTGCTAGTAGTTCGGCTAGCCAATATAATATAATAATATAGTTATAATTACCATTCTAATATATAATATCTGTAAAATTGTATATGTATAAATAAATCTATACTAATATTACAAAAAAATTTGGTATCTCACTAACATAATAGACATTCTCAGTAGTACTGGTTCTCATTGTCTGTCAATCTATCCTCGAACCCCTATACTATATGACTCTTCCAAACCCACTGTTACCTGGATCTCTTAACATAATTCCTGATCTACATCATTTGTATATAATTGTCCCACTCCTAAGGTTTGTAAAGTTATATTAGAATACACCATCAATAACGAGGCTAATACAAAAAAAGTATTTTCAAATGTTACTTCGCAGATATAACTGTATTTAAACAAAAATACAGTATCTTAAGCTCCATTTTTTTTTTTCGAACTGACTATGCTATTGACTTAGCAAGGTCTTAACAGCTTTACCGGACTACTAAGGCGAGCGCTTAAGGCACTCAGCCGATTTTATTTGACAACTAGCTCAAGGGTGCACGGCACACCTCGGCTTGGGCTGTTGCCTGATACATGCAATTCGTGACCTATCTGAGCTAACTTAAGCTCAGCTAACTATTCATACATATATGAGTTGTTGAAACATATATGTGTACCAGGCATACATACTTCAACAACTCCTATATATATTTCGTATCGGATAATATTCTAAACTATTTCAGTTTGATAAGGGAAAAATAAAACCCTTCCACTTGTATGTGTAAGCGTATATGCGTGCACGTGTGTGGAGGTGATATGTGTAACGTTGTCGCAGTGATGTAAGATTTTGTGTCACTGTATCGCGCGAATCTTAAACTCCATATTTAGGGTCTTTCAAGTATTATGTAAGCATTGATGAAGGGTGGGGGCTCCGTGATTTGATTATTTTTGATGACATAGGGAATTATGTCAACTGGGTGGTGTTTTTGTCAGCAATATTGATTTATTTGACCAGAATAGATTAAATACTTCTATAAATGTTTACGTAAACATGGGAGCAGGCTGCGTATACTTTGCTTACTAGAGGAGGCAATTCAAAATTACAAAAATTCAGCTTACTAGTACTTGACGGATTCCTTATTCTTATAGACATATATTAACACATGTAGCATACTGTAAACAGCTGTTCTCATTGTTAAATTCTCATTATTAGACAATAATAAACATAGATATGTAACTCTGTGGTACTGAAAATAAAACAGTGACTTAGCTTTGTACAATTGAGGCATATAGAATCAAAGACAGCTAAGTGCCACAAGTTCTAAAAATGAACTGAGTATGGAGCCATCTAGTCTTATTGGTTGCAAATCACCATTTAATTCCTACAAAAAATAAAATACAGCTAAAGCCTTTTAATTTTCGTTTTAAAATTGATTTTGGGATCAAATACATTTAATACAACCAAGTCATCAAATAAGAAGTAAAGCAAGAATAAAATACAGTTAAGGAATTATCGCATTTTTTTTTATTTCTTGAACTTCTCTTTTAGAGCTGATGGCCATAGGCAGGCAAAACCAATAGCATATGCCACTCCCTAAAATTGAAACTTTGAATATAAGTAAAACTCCAACTCTGAGAATAGATAAACATTTTTTTTGTTTCCTGCAAATTTGGTCTCTGTGCACTTAGCTGTTTTTGATTTTATATGCCTCAATTATTGACATTTCATAAACAAACTCATATATTTTACTTTGAATAACCTTGTTTATATTATAACTAACATATATCTTCATTTGTGAACTAAATGTTACCTTTTAACTTAAAATAAAATCATAACCCAAGATATAGATATAATTTAAAATATGGGTATTATACTGGCAACACATAAATGTAATGAACTATATCAACATTTAATTTTGTTCCACAAAAGTGAGGCAATATGTACCAATCAAATTGTATTCATAAGAAATTAGACCTCAATAGAAAGTTGAGCCACCGATATTACTGAATTGATATCTCCTATTTTTGACTGTTTCATTACCAATTTGTGTTTCTTTCTGGATTTAGATTTATTTAAAAGATTTGTTCAGACAATTTAATGTATCTTCTGTGTAGAGAGACCACATCTACAGAGAGCACTGACAATAAGCATTAAAGTTTAAGGCAATTAAATAAAAATACTATATAGCATTAAACAGAATCATTTCAAATACCAATGTTACTCATGACAGTGAGAATAAATTGATTGAAAACTTACTTTGGCAACTTCACCAACAGAGGATGATCCGGCCCTGGTGCAGGCAGGTACGCGGACTGCATCTAACAGTGCACGGCGCAGCAAGAAGTTGGCCATATTACTGCAGATAAAAGATGTTGATTTCAGAATTTTTATATAAAATACAGATATCTAATAAAACAGGGCAGTTTTTTTTATGTCTAGCTGAAGATAAAAAGTTTATACTGTAACATCACCAAAGATTATTACAAGACAACATCAATGGAACAGACCTCTATATTAATCTGAGTAACTGACCATACATTATAAAAAGAACTTAGCCGACACTACAGTTTAATTGTCATAGTTTTATGATGAAAATATCAATACATTGAGGTTACTTTATATCGACAAATCAATAGAGCAAAGTTACATAACGTCAAAATATTTTTCCTAAATATGTCAGATTTCCACATGATAAAATATATTTGTAATAAAAATATTAAATTAAAACAAAATATATATAAAACGCAAGGGTCTTCACAAAATAAAATTTCAAATTTGGAACTCACAGGTGTGGATTAATTTTTTTTTAACTTACCGAAGTTTTAACGAAAATGTAATCACATAAAAAAAGATTTCTTAAAATAATCTTGATGTAAAACACAAAAATGATGCTATAAAGCTTAATTTTACCTGAGAATGTGATTTTTTCTTTCCAAAAACTTATCTTATCACCCCAGCCAATATGAAGTGGAATCAAGCGACACCTAGTTGCGGTCTGCGGAATTTACAGGTCTGTGTTGTTGTTGTCAAATACTGAGTTGCCATATTAAAAACTTCACATTCCTCTAGTAAAACATATTTTCTAAATTACCGTTTTTCAATTAAGTACTATGAAAAAGTAACTTCATGTATAAAAATAATTAAAAAGTACAAAGTTGTGAGCCTGTTAATAGTCGAGTCATCTAGCAAGCATTACTAATTTAGTTGACAATTTGTAAACTCTATTTGTCTAGGAAGTGTAGCCAGAAACTTTAATATGATGTGAGTAAAATTACTAACTTTAACATTTATCGAAAAAAAATAATGTTAGAAAAATGTTAGTTAGAACAAAAAAACGAATACACTATATTCCAAACTGAGTAGCACGTTGAGTAAAAAATAATAACATACCTAGCGGATGCGTTTACATACTTCGATCTCTCGGCACGGAGCACAAAATCTTACATCACTGCGACAACATTACACATATCACCTCCACACACGTGCGCACATACACGCTTACACATGCAAGTGGAAGGGTTTTATTTTTTCTCTTATCAAACGAAATAGTTTAGAAAATGATCCGATACGAAATATATATAAGAGTTGTTGAGGAATGTATGCTTGGTACACATATATGTTTCAACAACTCATATATGTATGAATAGATAGCTTAGCTTAGGTTAGCTCAGATGGTGGCGTATTTGTCCCGACAAAGAGGGCGGACATCCGGATCATCGGGCTGGACGATTCGGTGTCCTCCCTCGAGATCGGGACGGTCGTGGCGGCGAAGGCCGGATGCAAGGTGGCCGACCTTAAGGTCGGCGAAATTAAAAAGAATTGGGGGGGCCTCGGAGCGGTCCACGTGACACTCCCCGCGACGGCAGCTCGGGAGCTTGTCCAGGTGGGCAAGCTCCTGATCGGGTGGAGCGTGGTGCGCGTCCAGCTGCTGGACGAGAAGCCCATGCGGTGTTATAAGTGCATGGGCTTGGGGCACACCCGCCCCATGTGCCCCTCCTCATCCAGCAGAGGGGACGGGTGTTACCGCTGCGGCACGGCGGGCCACAAAACGGCCGAGTGTAAAGCGGAGGTGGCCCGCTGCGCCGTATGTGCCGACGCCGGGAGGCCCTCAGGGCACGTGATGGGGGGCCGAAATTGCAGGCCCCCCACCACCAAGGGTAGGGACCTCCCCACGGTGGTGGGAGTAGCTCCCAAGGTGGTGGCCGCCAGGCGGGAGGAAATTGATATGGACCAATAATGGATAGGTCATAGATAATGGATATGCAATTTCCTCCAGGCGAACCTCAACCACTGCGCCACTGCACAGGACTTACTCGTGCAGTCAGTGGCGGAGTGGTGTATCGGGCTCGCGGTCGCCACGGAGCCTTACTACGTTCCCCCCCAGCCGCAATGGGCTGGGGATCGGAACGGTTCCGTGGCGATCGTGGCGGGTCGGGGTTCGTCCCTGGCGGCGAGGGAAAGCGGGGCCAGGTTCGTGACGGCCGTCTGGGGAGAGTAC
>MU158893.1:299421-353235 GCA_015888305.1 Antheraea pernyi | reverse complement strand
CCCATCCCCTCAGGTCCGGCTACGGTGGCAGGAGGAGTTGGGCGAAGCGCCTTCTCCTCCTGCCTGTCCTCCTTTGGCGGAGACGGCCACTTTGAGGGTCTGCCTCGCGGGCCCTCTCCGCCTCCTCCTTCTGCGAGATGACCTCCTCGCAGAAGGAGGCCATCGCTCGCCAAGCCTGTTCGCTGCCGAGCATGGCCGAAACCACGCTCGGCAGCGATAAGTCCGAGGGGGGGCAGCCGTTGTGTACCCGGTCTGTCCCTCTATAGGTAGGAGACCGGCGGTCACCTTCCGCCGGGCGGACCGTGGCTCTACAAGGTTGATTAGCTTGAACGATCCCTTGCCGCCCCCACAAAACGGTCTGTCGGTACACCGTGGGGTTTTAGTCCGTGCGACTCGGACATAACCCACCCTCTCGCCCGGGAGGGTGGCGTATCCATAAGGGATTTCAGATGGTGGCGTATCCATAAGGGGTTTCCCAAGGTTAGCTCAGATAGGTCGCGAATTGTATGCTGAAGCTGTTAAGATCTTACTAGGTAAATAGCATAGTCAGTTCGAAAAAAAAAATGATTTACCAATTGATTTATAATTTACTGACATCAACCATAAACTTTTTTTATTAAAATTGTTGACCTGTACTATTTTTTTCTTTTATATTTTTTATAGACTTAATATTTATATACTGGGACCATTATTGTGTATATTTTTTTTGTATTTTTATCTCAATACATATTGAAGTGAAGTGAAATCATATTTTTATACAGCTTCGTAAGGCTGAACCAATTTCATTGAATCTCGATAAGCCAAATCACAAAAAATATATTTTTTTATTAAAACAAGTAATACATAAAATATTTTATGAAAAATAACATGAGTTCATCTATTTCTTTGCTCGTTCCTGTTTTATGAATTTCGCATGAAGTGTTGAGACAGGAAATGTAAGTTTATATTCATATGTGGCCACAGAGTTCGTCGTATAATTCGTCAAAGTGCGACAAAGAACTTTTGTCCCAACATTCTGATACAAAAGTTCATCTGATAACGTAGCCGTTAGATTATGAATTTTAGTAAACAACAATATAAATTATATTCGTTTTCTCGTACTTGTTATTAAAAAAAAGTTATAAAAAAACCAAGCCAACTTTACGGTAAAAATCTGCATTTGAAAATTATACTACAAATTCTACAAAAGAAGTCACATCAGAGTTACATTATATATTGCTACAGCTCATTACAAATTAATCGATAAAGTCTAGCCGAAATTCACGTTACGACTAGTTTGTCATATCACCGTTACTAGAAGAATCTCTGGTGGTGGGATTCACAACCCAATTGGAGGTTTGATCACCCTTGTATCAATTGTCAATCTGGTTGAGGGCCTTCGTGCAAGAACGTTAAATCAGCGCGAATAAAAGGTAATTCAATCTAGTTCTATATTCGAAAACAAACATTTTTAATGTCATCATGATCAGACGTTTATATTTGCAGTTGTTAAATTATTCGGGTATATTTCCAAAACCTTATAATTTTAGGTATATATTAAGCATGGACATAATATAGTTTAGTATAATAAGTCTATGATATAAGTACACTATTTTATATTGATACTATTGAAATTATAATAAGCGAATCACTACTAAATATTATAGCAACATAATCGATTAGCAATGGAATATTGTCTATAACTGTGATGAAAATTTTATTATTCTTAGTTGTTAATTTGCGTTTCATTTAATGCTTCAGCCAACAAATCATACAACTCATCTTTTGATATAACATCTAAAATATCTGTTCTATTATTTCTAAACGTAAGATCTTTAAAAGGCTTCTCCGATATAGCTAAACCGTCTTGAACACCCTCAACATCTTCTAATGCCTCGTCTTTTTTTTCACTGTCTGATAAATATAGCAAAGTTAATATGGAATCGTTCATTTTCTTTACTTCTTGATCAGTTTTTTGTAAATATTCGTGTTTTGACGTCTTCCATGTGTTTTTATCTTCATTAATTTGTTCTTCTGTTCCAAGGCTTTCGGAGGATTCATCATCTTCGTCCACATCAATATTCTCCATTAATTTAACTATATCTTTCTCCAATTCTTTTTCTACGTTTCCGTCATCGATAAGAGTAAACTTTTCATTGACCTCGGTTACAGTGCCTGTAGAATCTTCAAAATTCATTTTAGTCAGTAATTCCTCATAATTAGCTGTTACTGGAACGTTTTTATCTATACCATTCTTCGCAGTTTCATGAATATTTCCTCTATAATCTTTAGTATCACTTTTCTTTCGCTCGAAGACAGTTTTCAAGAATTCGTTAAAAAGCGACTCATCTTTCAATATTCTTAATGTGTCCATTTCGTCCAGTGGTACAGGCTTCATAGGTCCAACTATAGGTGACATAACAAAAGTTGTTTTTGGACTGGGGGAGGAAGCAGCTATGTATGGAATAATTATAGGCGGTTTGAGAGTTGTCCTTTTATAAGCGAAAGGCACTTCCTATAAAAATACAAATGTATTAATATTTTTTAGAACAGTGAATATATTTGATTTTCAAATATATTATGTTTAATCCATTCCATGTCAGCAGCACACCCGTGTGCATTTTGACTTATTTTATCTGAGTGCCTACAAGTACCCGAATACCCCAATGCACCCGAGTGCGTTTGGTATACGTGATGCTGAAGATGCGTTTTTTTATTAGTGCGTTCACAATACTGTTGCCGTTTATTATTCCACTGATGAATATATTATATGTTTCGTCTAGTGACATCGTTACTTTGGAAAAATATAGATAAGATAATATATCTTACTACAGATTCACTGATATATTTTACCTATAATCACTATATATTATAAAACAAAGTCCTCTGCTACGTATCTGTGTTGTATGTTTGTCTCTCGGTTTGCGATAAATTTAAAAACTACTTAACGGATTTTCATGCGGTTTTCATTAGTGGATAAACTGATTTATGAGGAAGATTTAGGTATATAATATGTCAAGGTTTTTTTTATTATCAAAGCGAAAGAAAATCCGCTGGGCCCACGAGTTCACCATAAAAATCGGTGGCATATGGTACAAACTTTTAGTTAATTGGTAGCATCGAATGTGTTATGAGATTAAAATAGAATTAACCTGTGCTATAATCTCGTCAATCCAAGCAGAGTAGTAGCCGAGCTTGGTGAAGACTGTGGGTGCATCTGTTGTTCCGCAAACTGGAGAACCAAAGCTGACAACCCCTGCGAGGATTCCATTCACGACACCCGGTCCACCTACATCTCTCTGTTGATATTATTTTCTATTATAATTCTGAATTAGCTTAGATTCTGATCTCGACCAAATTAGACACATACATGGAACAACTTTTACTTGCTAGATTGAGTCATAATTAATCGTTATTACCACTTTCTGCTATTTATTTATTTATTACTACTCCTCCTGTAAGTCCAGTGTTTATTTTACCTGCCCTAATTATTAGGTATAAGTGTTGCAAATTTTGAAATTAATAGACATTAAAACCTTTGTACTATATCGTCAGTCTCATATTGTACTTAGATATTGTACATAGAGAGACCGAAACCATAATTGTTTCTAATTTGAAATTCTAATACTTACGTTACAAGCACCACCTCCTCTCGAAAAGAAGCCAGCGCAGAAATGTTTATTTGTAACGTATTCGCTGCAATATAACAATAATGAATAAGAACAAGAATATAAAAATTGATACAAATACAAAATAATCATATTTACTAATGACATATGCACAATGGAACCTCCAACTCTACGAGCACACAACCTAGCGGACACACTGCCTTAATGTATATTAGGACTGAACGTTAATTTACTTTGTTACACGTTCATCTTTGTTGGAACTGATATTTATAATATGGTTTACATTAATTTTACCACCATTTAATTTATATGTACATATAATATTTTCCACCAATGAACCTCTGAAACGTTCCAAAATACCTACTAAGTTAGAAATGACACTCACCTGGAATAAACATCTCGACATTCTTGAAGAGGGTAAAAGTCAAGTACAGCGTAAGATAAACGGTTTTTCCAAGGATCTTCAAGTATGTTGCTTGTCTGAATAAATATATATTACACAAATAATTATACTAATATACATTAACCCCTCGGCTGATTTTTTAACACCTATACTTAACCATAGTTTGGCCACCATTTTGTTAGTTCATTGAAATTATATTAAGAAACTTGTAATATCGTTACTCACTTAATGGCAGTAATAGTCTACTAGAAGACTGGTTGCCAAAAATAAAATAGAAGAAGAAATATAGTGATGAGTTTTTGGTGGAATCTTGGAATGTCATGTAGTGGATTTAATATTTTGTCCATTATCTTGTATATTTGGCTCCATATATTGTAATATTAGTGGTGTTTTGCGTAATATAGTTTGATTATTATGCACAAGTGAGGTGCATGAATTAACTCCCTGGAAGGTTCTAACAAGAGGGCCACCATCTTGCTAGAACATCACAAGAAACTTGTAATATATTATCTACTCGACAATGGCAGTAATAATCTGCTAGGAGATTAGTTGTCAAAAATAAAATAAGTATAACGGTAAATTTTGACAATTTAAAAGATGTTTTTAACTGGCGTTCCTCACCCCTTTAGCTCCCCATCCAACAATGGTTACTCCATCAATATTCGTCGGTAAACTCCTCGGGATCCTGTCTATATCAATCTTCTTCACTTTTTTATTACGTTTTGAGAATTTTATTCTTTTACGCAGCCGCAACAAACACAAGTTATTATATAAGTTCTTCGGATTATAGTCAGGGTGGAAATATACCTCTATGACTGGTATGCTTTCACCACCTCCATGGTAGAATGTACTCCCCACTCTAACGGATAGGAAGGCAGGATTCTCACGAAAGAGACGATTGTTCCATGCTCTGAAAGTATCTTAGATAAATATAGCAATAGAATCTTTTAATGTAAATTTAATAAAATAATATAGATCAATATAATATGTTAATGTCTACGTCTGGTACCGTGACACACCCGAGAGGCGAGACTACAACGCCACCCGGGGAACCACTATTGACCTGCGACACCGTGCTATTGACTTTATCGGGATGTTACTAATGACCTCGAACGCTATTGTTGGAAGTTATCGGCTGTTCATTATTCATTCCGGTGTGAGACTACATTGGCATTCGGCATATAAAGGGCAAGATGTCGCTGATCTGGACGCACTCCTATGTGGAAGTTATTGTAAGGCGAAGCTCTGGCCAAATAAATAGTGACAGTATCTAAGAAGTATTTATTGCCATTCCTGACTGCATCGACTCTATACGTGATGAGTGTAACAAATATTATAAACTTTTTTACATGAAAAATTCCCAATGGAATCTATACATATAATAACAATATAAATCTAACATGTCTGTACTTTTTAGATATTTGTGAAAAAAATTGTTGCAGGTTTCTTGGAATAAGTAATAAAATACATCTCCATCATTTAAAAAAAGTCTGTTTATCTGTCTGAATGTATTTTTTAACACGCATCACAGCTCAACAAGTAAATCATAAAGCACATCCTCGAGTAATATGTAGTCTTGGTTTTATTAGAATCGGTTCAGTCTATTAAAAGTTATTGTAATTTTAATGACGACGCGACTTAATTGCTAGAGAAAATTAGACGAGTAAATGGACTTAAACACATTCTGATGATTTTATTAGTCACTGTTATTTTTAACATTACGTTCCATGACGACAGAGTTGTGGTCACAGCTAGTCATAAACAAAAAATATTAATTTCTGTTCATAAATCATATTCACTTGTAAATATATAAATTATAAAAAAAAGCATTCCTCACAATTGCAAACAAGATGCAGCTGTTATAACGAGATCCGATTTGATGATTGATCCCCCGCACTGGAATGACTGAAAAATCTGGATACTTGCCATGAATGGAAAGTATTTGATTTTTGTCCTGTCCCCACGGAAAATACGGCGTCCGCTAGGCTCTAAAATGGGAAAAGACCAATACGATTATTAGTTGCATTGAAATCAGTTCACTCTATCAAAAGTTATTGTAAATTTAATGACGACGTGACTTCAGTACCAGAGAAAAATATAAGTAAATGGACTTAATACATCAGATGATTTTATTAATAACTTTTTTAATAAGTTTCTACCCTGACAAAGTCGCAGGCACAGCTAGTACCAAATAACAATGATACTTCTAAAAGTACTACTTCTTGAACTAAAGTACTCACGCCAAAATTCACCATCGCTAAGGTTATCGCTCTGATTATTTGTTAGATTCTCACTTGCATTTCGATTGAAGTGTTGTAAAATGTCTTTATTGATACCAACATCATTTATATTAAGGGCAACTTTCCAGTTTTCTAGATCGTTTATAAAATCTCCAATGTATTCAACTACTCTTTCCTCACTCGCAATAACTTTGTTATCTTGGTTATCGTTATCGCCTCCGTTTAATATTTCGTTTATGATATCAACAAAATCGGTTTTATTATCACTATAATCAATTCTAGTGAGTTTAACAATGTCCTTTAGAGTATCATGGCGATCTAAAGTTACCGCAGTAAGATAATTATTAATCGTAGAAAAGTCATATATTTTCTTATTTTTAATCAATTTAAAATCTGAAAACAGTTTGTTTACTGCATCACGCGCTACCGTTTTTGGATACAGATACTCTTTATCTGTCGACAATTTAACTAGACTTTTGATTTCTATAAAATTATTAAATAAAATTGTAATAAAAATTATAATAGCGATTGTTTTTGAAAACATTGGAAAAATAAAGTTTTTCTTTAATTTTCAAGTATCGATTTTTATAGATTCTTTTATTATATAATTTACGATGTTGTGAAAAACCTATTGGAATAAGTAATTTATTGTATTCGATATATATAGTTTTATTACATTTAAAGAGAATATTATGCTTAGGAAAGTATTTTTTTTTACATATTTTTTATTAGTGCACCTTCAAAAAACCCCTCTCGTAGGTATTTTAAAATTGAAAGACAATTTATTCCATAATATAAATGAGTTTATTCATGAAACAATAAACAGGTTATTGTTATCTATAAAATTAAATGTGAATTTTACGGAATCACCGCATATGAAATTGCTTTTGACAATGCACAATGATTTAAATAATATAGCAGAAAGCAACTGTAAAACGTATGCTGAAATTATAAAATTTATAAGAGCCAATAATAAAACATTAAATCTGGATATGAATGAAATCTTAGATAAGTTTGTAAAAGAATTAACAAAAAATCGTACTGATATCGATTTAAGAAACAATGTAAAGCATAAAAAAATAACACGCGTAAATTCTAAGGAATCATTGGATTTCATAGATGAGTTTCTTGAAAAAATAAATAAATTAACTGTGAAAGACTTTATTAATGAAACAATAAATAAAACAAGATTAAATAACGGAACTACACCATTTGCATTTAGAAAAATAAATAGATTGAATAATTTGAAAGCATGGCGTAAGTATATTTATTATATGTTTGAAACCCACATAATATATAAATTAAATATATATATATTTATACATATAATAAGATTGTAAATCTAAAGTGTCTGTACTTTTAGATTTTTGAAAAAAGTTTTGCGAGCGTAATAAAATATATTTCATTCATTTATAGAAATGTTTGTCTGTCTATCTGTTTGTTTGGACACAAATCACTGCTACTGTACTGCGTTCATGTTAATATCTTTTCAAGAAAATGATAAAGCATATCTTCGAGTAATATTTAATCTTTGATTCATTAAAATCGGTTCAGTCTATCAAAAGTTATTGTAATTTTATTACGACTAAAGTACGAGAGAAAAGTAAATAAGTAAATGGCCTTAATACATTCAGATGATTATTATTTATTAATCACTATTTTTTAGATAAGGTTCTACGCGGACGAAGTCTCGCGCACCACTAGTATAGTATATAAATCACTCAAATACGCGTTCCTACAGTATATATTTAAATAAACAAATGAAATTTAGAAATATAACGATTTAAAGGAAAAAAGAAAACGGATTCGATAGGTGAGAATCATTTTCAAGTTCGAGAGATTCATATTATCGACATGACAAATAAAACACATAAACAAATATGTAATCTATTGTGAACATGTTTTTGTTACTCACTGAAGGTTTGCATTGTTTCGAGAAACAAATAAAAAGATACTAAATTAATAACCTTTTATTGTGCTTTTCTCAAGTTTCCCTTCTTCTGCATTAGAGTGAAATACTTTTTAAACATTTATGCTGAGCATAAAGTTCACAATTTGATACAAAATTGTTACCTAATTATATTATTTTAGATAATATTAACGTTTACTTCGACTTGTATTCCGATTATTATTAATTTAAATATCAGGTCCACCCTCGTCTAATGAACGGAAAGAAGACGGTTACAAACAACTTCGTAGGATATACAACGGGAAAAGGACTAGAATTAACCAGTATCCTTTCATGGTCAGCATACACCTGGGCAAGCAGTTTCTATGCGCTGGTTGTTTTATAAGCAAAGATCTGGTAATTACCGCAGCATCATGTTTACAACTGTAAGTAATTTCTAAATATTATGAATTGCAGTATCTTGGTAGATGAATGGATTAAGTGATAAAAATCCGACCTCAATTCAGGCCTCTCCAGGATAAAGGGATAGACGAGCGTACAGATACTTCTTTCGTTTCTACCCTACGCCCAAGCTAAACCGAGGAAGTAGACCAGAGAGGGTCATGTACCATTACAGTGTCGTGGCTTTTCAGTTACTATTAACTGGACCGGCCTCAGTACCTTACTTTGTTAAGGTGAACTATAGTACCCTCATGCTGCTGCAAGCAAGAAGATCCCTATAATTAATTTCCACCTTAAGAGAAGTCTATATTTGAGAATAATATCACATGAAATTGAGTAGGTACAAAAATTACTATTAAATTAACAAGAAATAAATATTTTGAAATAAGTAAAAACCATTAACAATAAAGAAGTATAAGCATAACC
This sequence comes from Antheraea pernyi, assembly GCA_015888305.1. Classification (NCBI taxonomy): domain Eukaryota; kingdom Metazoa; phylum Arthropoda; class Insecta; order Lepidoptera; family Saturniidae; genus Antheraea; species Antheraea pernyi. The sequence goes on along the minus strand of MU158893.1, from coordinate 344,208 downwards.
AGACATCACGATTCAAAACCCACTAATATTTCCAAATGTAGCAAATAGTAAAATACACTATTATTTTTAGAGTTTACAACAACAAGAGCCTTCGGAACAAACCTTCATCCATGCATGTCAGATTTGCTAGTGATTACACTAAGAAATCTGGTGACACTGTTCCGGTAATGGAACTTCATATCCACCCTTTATACAATACGAGCACCTTGAAGAACAACTTGGCTGTAATAAGAACGTCACCTCAAACACGCTTATCGACAACGAAACGGAAGATTAGGAGGATAGTTTATGATATGGATGCAGATAGACTGAGACGCATTCGCAAAGTAACGGTGTTGGGATGGGGTGCTACTGATGTTAGTAACTTTCACTTAAACTTTCCCCCTAAATCTTATAAAATACATAAATGACCTACATCTTGATGAAACCATAGCATGGTGTTAGGAATTTTTCTAAGTTCGCCTGGCTATCTATGACTCTCAAGTTGAAATTCTATCGCCAAGCGCCTGTTGGTGTGTTCCAGCAGCTACACTTGGTTTAAAGTGTTTAACACCTTAGACCACATCGTCGTTTAACATTAGATGATATTGTTGTCAAACGCTAAAATCTATAAAGTATAAAAAAAACACCGATAAGGAGAAGTTAACGTAATATATATTCGCTGGCTAAGATTCTGTTGTAGATTGAGAGCACAGAAAAGGTACAGAAGCAAAAAAAAACGTGCGCAATTCACATTCGGTAAAAGTTGTGTTTTAAAATACAGCGGAACTAAAGAAATTATTCACTTCAAAAATTAAAAATGTTAGTTACTAGTGTAACTAACATTTATTAGGTCTTAATTACTTTAAGTCTTTGTAGTTTTGAAATATAATTACACAGCGATATGGCTACATTCATCTCGACACGAACAATGAAATTTACAAACTCTCATATTTGCCATGCCATGAATATATTACATCGCATCCCTGTTTAGATTTTCTCTCCTTCCAATAGGTTTTGGCCCTGAAACTGAGACTTGAATAAGTATTTCCTCGGGGCGGCATTACGATGATGCTGATGGAATGTAGTGCCGGCAAACGCTCTTTTTTCTGGACCGTAATTTATCCATAACCATCAGTTTACTATACAGTTGTTTGTCGAATTAATATAACAAGGAATGCATGAGTAATCAATACGATGTGAATATTTGTAACTACTACTTATATGCTCAGGTATTTCAGTAAATACTTCAGTCAACATTGACATTTCTGTAAAAAAATGTATTGTAAAACGTTACATCCAGTATAGTGAGTTTCTCAATCAATTTATACGATAAACTAACACAATCAATATTGTTCCAGCACGTGCTCGATCCAAAACATTCCCAAGCACTGGCTGTGGCTAAAATAGATGTGTACAACTTTAATAAATGTCAAGACATCTATTCTAAGTACTTGAATTTACTTTTGTTTATTCCATCTAATACAAGTTTAATGAGCTTTTATATTTATTATATCTATCTTCTAAATATATAAACATCCAGTGTCATGATGTTTGTCCACGATGAACTCCAAAACCTGTTAACCGATCTTCATGAAAGTTGGCATTTATGTTTAATTTATATTTCATTTAGGGGCCTCAATATTTATAAATTACTAATTAAATTATTGTCAATGGTAATTATTGTTATTAATTGTAAGTTTCACCAGTCTCGAACAGATGGGGCTTCAAATTAATATGTTGACAGAAACCTGTAAGCCTGACTGTTATAGATACCTCATTGATGGCGCCACGGTTTAATTTAGAAAATAGTTTATCATAATTTTAATTTAACATGTGATAACTGTGCCACAGCATCACTTGGCCCCGTCAGCTAGTGTTATATCATATTTCTCGAAAAAACACTACTTAAATTCCTTTGCTTGTGGCTAATTGAATACATTCATCGAAATAACTAATCAGATAGGATACTGATAGTTTTAATTTTTCTTTTAGGCATTATGTTAGTGAAGAAAACTTCTGTGTCGGCTTTGAGAGTAAAGGTGGAGGAGCTTGTGATGTGAGTAAGCTGCGTATCACATATTTTAAGATAATGGCCAATAAAATATCCCTTTTAATAGTCTTTATATGTATAATTCTTCTGTCCGTGTGTATGTGACTGAACTCCTCAGCAAAACCTAAACGGCTTGACAGATTTTAATAAAATTATTTTGTGTTCAGGTCTACTTAAGAATTATTTAGATATACAATGGACCCGTTGGTGGCGCTGCAATTAACTTTTAGGATTTTTTTTATTAACAAGGCAGGACAGGCCTGCTAGTTATATATAATATCAAAGGTCTTAATGTTAATTGTATCGTAGGGACTCTGAAAATATCTGTTATCAGACTTTCTGAACAACTACTTAATTTTCCATGCGAAATATTTCATCCATTACTAATTACTGATTAAATCCATATTTAATATAAATTTAAATATTTAAAACAAAATGGTACAAGTGGTTTTCCTTCAATTTCATTAAATGTTGCATATAATAATTCGTAAAATACGTCAGACATGTTATAAAGTAAGATAGTTATTGATCTAAGTAACAGTTGCATCTTTTGGTAACTCGCAGGGAGACGTCGGGGGCCCAGGGATAGTAGATAAGCTACTGCTGGGGGTTATAAGCTTCGGTTCACCAGTCTGCGGAGATGCTGACATGCCCACGGTGTTTACAAAACTCGGATACTATGCTAATTGGATTAATAGATTTATTAGTAATGTAAGAATGTTTTACTCAACTTGGATTTTATAAATAATTTTACCAAATCATCCTGTGAAATGGTATATCTGAGATGCAATAAAATCAGAATATAGTGTAAATTTAAAAAATTGTCCTTGATATCATTACATAGTATAAAACAAAGTCCCCTATTGCATCTGTCGGTCTGTTCGCGATAAACTCAAGAACTACTGAACGGATTGTCATGCGATTTTCACCAGTAAATAAAGTGATTCATAAGGAAGGTTTTCGTATATAATTTGTCAAGTATTTTTTTATAATTAGGACGGGACAACGTCTGCCGGGCCCGCTAGTATAGAATAAATAATGGAAATGAATACAGTTGTGTGTGTTCGTACTAATTCCCAATAAATTTTAATAAGCTTAGTTTCAAAATAAATAGCTTCATTAAAAAAGCAAAGAAATGCTGTTGTATTAATATCTTATACTTAAGTCTTACGATTGATTAATAACTAGAACTGATTTTAGGAGCCCTCAGTAAAACGAAATTCAAAAGATCTTCGCACTGACGTCAAAGAAAAATACTCCGAAGAAGTGATAATACTAAATCAATTACTTAATGATTTAATACTATCAAACGCCAGTCTTCTAGATGAATTCCTGTACGGGCACATAGATAACGATTTCGAAGAAATATTTAATGTATCGACCACACACGATCCTCTACAACACCCGCTTGTAAATAAAAGTGTATATCTAATTCCACATATTCATGATTTTGGTAATTATAACAAATCAGAAGCCGTTGTTTTAACTACGTCATCTCCAATAGAACCTATCAAATCACATCCTGGATGGAATATTGAGTATATGGATAATACAGAAGATAAAATCAAAGTTATTGAGTACGCTTATCCTTGGCTAACTGCAAGACCTGAGGATGGAACTGTAAGCACTACAATAACAATTAAAAAAACTACACATCATATCACGGATATCATTGCACGTACCAGAATGGGAGACGAATTTTTCGACATCTTTAAAGATGAGTCTCGTTCTACAGATGAAAACAGTAATACTTTCGATGTAATTTCAGATAACTACGAAACAGGTTCTTATGAAAGTTTAAATGTAGATGTCAATAGAAAAGATATTGATAATTCAAAAAAATATTTTACTAAAATAAATGGCAAAGGAAAAAAGTTCACGCGTAAAATGAACGAGGACATTAAAGAAAAGTCTAGTAAAGACAGAAATATGTTTTTTTCTGATAAGAATTTGGATAGCCATCACGAAACCGTATTAAATAAACTCGATACGACAAACAAAGTTGAGCTGCGTAAAGTAACGGGTAATTTTAATAAAAATAAAGATATAAGTAGTTCTTTAGACAACTTTAATGACGTTGAAACTGAAAAACAGTTTGAAGTAGGACATTTATATTAATAAGACAAAGAGAGAAATAAGAAAAGTAAATAACAATATTCTAGTAATAAAAATTACAATTATCAATTAAAATCTTTTAATGTAAAGTTATTTTTTCTATTATAAAAATAGCTCAAGTACTTCGGGAGTCTAATAAGAAAGATAACAAAGTCAATACAGCATCGATATAAATGGTTGTTTAATCTACTAATTGATTACCATTACGCAAAAAGATGACTTAAATTTTCAGTATTATGATTTCACAGAACAGATAGTATTCGGAATCTATATCCTAAGTAGTGTCGTTAATTTTTAGCAAATTACATATCGTTATTAAAACCTATAATCGGAAACTTAATTAAAAGCAAACCTATCTGTCAACATTTCTTTTTTTTGTTTTTACATGGGGAAATCCTTTATGGGTACGCCACGGGGGAGAGAGTGGGTTATGTCCGACTCCCACGGAATAAAAACCCCATGGTTGCCCACTACCGTCATAACAGGGGACAAGTGATGACAAGGCACTCCGCATGTTGCCGCGGCGGCCGGCCTAGTGTTGATACTGAGCCTCCTGCGCTAAAAGAGAGACAGCCTGGTAAACATAGACTGTCTCCCAGACGGGTCTGTCAAATATCTGATCTGTCACAACTTAAAATAACTTTCTAGCAGTAGTTTTTGGCGGAATCTTAGAATGTCATGTAGTCGATTTTATTTATAATCTTGTGTTATTTAGCTTTATATTTTGTAATATTGGTGGTGTTTTATGTAACATAGTTTGGTTACTATGCACAAATGAAGTGGATGGGGTATAAGACCACGGAGCATAGATTCTGACTTGCCACAGAAACTCCCTGGACAGTTCTAACAAGAGGGCCACCATCTTGTTAGAACATTAAATTAATCGCAAGAAACTTGTTATATCATTACCTACTCGACAATGGCAGTAATAATGTACTAGAAAATTAATAAATTGATAAATGTGGTATTGAGTCGATCCTTGCACAGGTTTCATTACACTACGTTATTATAATTTGAAAATATAAGTAAGCACCGTTTATGTATCCAGCCAGTGAAATCCAAAAAAAATTAAGTAAGCATAGACATAATAGATGTATCCAGCTTTATAAGAATTTCGTACTGGTATTAAAATAAAGAGTTGGAAATTAAAACTAATACAACATCAAATGCGACATACGTCAAAAATTAATTTCAAGATGTTTGTACTCCCTAAAAGTACTTTAATATTAGCACCTATTGGTAACGTGCGAGCAGTCCACAATAGATGTCGAATCGGAAACAGAGATTGGGTCGGCCATGGAGTAAACGGTTGCGCTAATTACAAAGATGATGCACATTTCCCCTTTCCTGCGATACGGTTTAAGGAAAACACTCGTGATATATCGGTAAGACATAACTGTGTGATCTGCTGTTTTGTTAATTAACATTTCCCTAGAAATCTCTAGAATATGATGACTTACTCTAAAATGCTGACAGAGATGAGAACTGCAGTTATGGTCGAAGCAATGTTGACTTTATTATTTACTAGCGAGCCCAGCGGACGTTGTCCCACCCTGATAATAAAAAAAACACGAAAAATTTAAAAACCTAAACCTTCCTTATGAATCACTTTATTTACTGGTAAAAGTTGCATGAAAATCCGTTCAGTAATTTTTAAGTTTATCGCGAACAGACAGACGTGGCAGAGGACTTTGTTTTATAATATGTAGTACTAGGTTTTACCGGTTCACCACATTGTAAACCAATGATAAATAACCATATGGCCCAAGACAATATCATGCTAATCCCAAATAGGTCTGACTATAAAGTACAGCCGCTAGGAAAAAACACTTTGGCGACAAACATCAACTTGACCGTGTTTTTTTTTTCGAACTGACTACGCTATTGGCCAGGCAAGGTCTTAACAGCTTCACCGGACTACTAAGGCGAGCGCTTAAGGCACTCAACCGATTTTATTTTGACAACTAGCGCAAGGGTGCGTGGCACACCTCGGCTTTGGCTGTTGCCTGATACATGCAATTTGCGACCTATCTGTATTTGTGTATTTCATCGGGAGGGTATCAACTTGACCGTGCTAGGTGGCTACATAGTCGGTATTCATAAGAGCCCTAACACCCATGTTATGATTTCATCACGATATTTTCCTTTAATTAAAATAATAATATCATCTAGACTGGGATATTTTGTACCATGGATGTCAAAGAAATTGAACGAAAGAAAGACAGAGGAAATTGTTTGCCCAAAAAGTTTAATTTGAACTAGCATATCCTTTTACGAAAGAGTCTACATGGATGATTCATGCTGATATTTAATCAGCGAGGACAATCACCTTCGTAAAATTTTCAGAACATAACAATATATGTCAATAAAGAAATCATTGCAATATATATAAATTCAAACTCGTGTAGGCACTTCGCGAGAAAGAGAAAGGCGATTGGAAGCTGTTATGTTGTGAGGAGAAAAAGGCTTTGTACCGCGCCTCATTTTGCCAGACCTTCGCAGAGTTCCGGCACCCGACTGGCCAATGGAAAGCAGGTCTTGGCTTCGTCCTCATAGGCGTATCGTTTGCGTTCTGGGCAATTATGTTCAATCATTACTACGGTATGTTACCAATACTCTACACTATTAAAACTTCCAGATACCGTGTTCAATTTAGATTGGGAATTAGATTCCTTAGATTAGAAACAGCTTCTTTAGAGCGTCGCATAGAGTTTCTGCATTTTCTAACGCATAAACAATAACAAGTGATCTAATGTTTTTTTTATATGGTGACCACATAGTCATTCCAATCTCACACATTTCGGTGCTAACTGATTGCTCATCCACAAACTAAAACTTAGTAAATTTATGACAACTCTTAAGAGATTCTCAAGAACATTCCTGATGCCTACGTTAGGGCAGCAGAGTGTCCAGAAATTGATGATATATAGAAATTGAAATGTGCAGAAATTCCAGAAACATTAACCATCACGTTCATTACGCTATTGGACGTCAACACAAAAGTCAACATAACAGTAATAACCCTGATAGTGCAGTTGGGCAACTGCATACGGGCGTAGATGATTGTAACCGCTTGCCAGTTGCCTTTGATACGAAAAAAACTAGTCGACGTATACAGAATTTTATCAAATGCTTAAACATTGATTAACTGAGTGTTGACTGCTCGTGTTCCTTATGCTGCGTAATCTTCGTTACATAGCTTGTTTTTCTTTAACTGCCCAAAGTGAGGTTTTAAACATGAAATTGCGTCTTAAGATTTTAAACATTATATATATCTATTACAAACGCTTTTTATAGGAATCGGATTTATGTGGATAGAGAAATAGGTAATTTTGTTATTTTATTTTCCAAAAAATCACTACTTCTTTGTTGGTAGTCTGGGGCCCGCTTCCATCTTCGTTCTCGAAGGAGTCCCAGAAAGCTCAACTCCGAAGGATGTTGGAGCTTCGTGTGAATCCGATAGATGGTATATCTTCAAAGTGGGACTACGATTATGATAGGTGGAAGGTATGTGATCAAACGCTCCTACCTTCTCTATTGCATTCATCATTATTATTACTTGTTGTTTACATGTAGCGTTCATCATTCAGTAGTAACTCATTCATCTTTTTTGTGACAAAACCCGTGATTAAATTTAGCTTTTCTAAAAGGACATAATTTTTATGCTGCAACTACTTACAGTATATTCTTAATATTTGCATAGTGATAAGGTTTCTAAAGCTGCCTAACTAACTAACGTCATCAAGTACAACAATCTCTCGACAAGCATTTACAAATCTCTTTTGTCAACTGCACTTGAGAGTTAGACCCTCTCTACATTTAACAGTCAAGTGGATTAGCTAATCCATCTCTAGGTTTAACTATTTGCAAGCACCATTGCATAGTGATAACGTTTTTCTAAGCTTGTTTATGTAACTACCATCCTCAAGTTAAAAAGTTTGACAAGCATTTACAAATCTCTTCTGTCAACTGCACCTGAAAGCTAGTCCACCTCCAGGCTTAACGGGTTACCATTTTATACCACGTCATCAAATTAAATCAGTTGAGATTGTGGTACAAAAAGTGTCTCACATTTGAAACGATGATGGCTCAGTTGTAGCTTGTTTGGTTAGCAAGATTAAAGACGTAGTTTTGATTCATAATAATGAGACAGAGCCTTTAGTGAAAGAAAGTATCGTTGTGAAAATCATAGCATAATGGTATGCATTTTCTGATTCCATTACATTATAAACTTTTAAATAACAAGTTCGATTTAACGAGGTTTACAACCAATCATAACAGTACCCAAAGATATGTATGTTATAGATATTAAACAACAATGAGTACTCGCTGAGATGGAAGTCAAAATTGCGTGCTCATAAGCAATTCGTCTTATCCTAAATTAACTACACGTCATTTTCTACACTTATGAGGTTCAGGCTTACCCTTGATCTCAATTGCAAACCTATTCCTCAGGAAGTTATTTGTACATAGTTATAAGCTACAAAGACTATATAAAATCATACGGACTGCTTTACGGATTTTTTCTTCGTATATTAACCTCTGGATAGACCAAAAACATAAGGGTTTAAGGTCCATGCTAACGAACATAGACGTTATTATGCACTGGTCAACAGACTTTTGAAAGCATCAGTTTAAAAATAACCGTATTTATTACAAAATTGTAATAATAAACAATCATGTAATGTAAAATTATATTTTATTAAATTGTCTACATACATAATAACATGACCCGCAATTTTAAGATCCGAGTCTCAAAAAATCAATCCAAGAGTTAATTATATTATCAGCTTTAATAAGAAACAGCTAGTTGGCTTCAAATTTAAATAAAAGTTCCGATTGTTTCCAGGAATAAAAACCAGCGGTCACGGAGTATTCGATTTTATCATTTCGGATATTTTACAGAAGGCTATTTCAGTTTTGAAACTGTGATCACATCTTAGATATTTACCTTGAATTTCTCTAATACATTCTCCCGACCTTTTTTTTTTTTTTTTTAACGTGGCGAAATCCCTTATGGATACGCCACCCTCCCGGGGGAGAGGGTGGGTTATGTCCGAGTCGCACGGACTAAAACCCCACGGTGTACCGACAGACCGTTTTGTGGGGGTACATTCTCCCGACCTGAGTTTACAAATTATCTGATTTATATTTGTGCTTTTTTACTGTGTTTCTGGATTTTTTCCTTTATTTTCAGTTATGATGTATTCATAGAATAAAACAACAATGTAATTCCATTCATTTAATAAACCCAGGAGTATTATATTTAGTATCGTTCTTATAACATAGTTGAAATAATATATTTTAGTTTTTACAATAATTGTTGAATAAAAAATAATGCTAAAAGTGTGTTTCATTGGCTTTCCTTATTCTTGCTGAATTATTTGTATATTATGTGATAGTAATTTAAAATATATTTTTGTTTATTAAATCTATATACATATAATAAAAATGTAACTGACCGCTGTCTGTACATGAAGTATATATGAGAAAAACTATTATTAGGGATCTTTATAAATGCAATAGAACCCAAAACAATGATTTTTAGAATTTTTGTCTGTTTGTCTGTTTGTCTGTTTGTCTGTTTGTCTGTGCGTTTGTGCACGCTAATCTCAGAAACGCCTTATCCGATTTAGATGTGGTTTTCACTGATATATCGTGGTAAGCTTTACTTAACATTTAGTGTTTGTTTCATGTCAATCGGTTCATAAATAAAAAAGTTATGCCAATTTAAAGAATCACGTCGAACATTTGTTAAACTATCTATCTACTATTCTTTCTCTCTTCAGTAGCATTGACTGAAACTAATCAATCTATACATATAATAAAAATGTAACTGACCGCTGTCTGTACATGAAGTATATATGAGAAAAACTATTATTAGGGGTCTTTATAATAAATGCAATAGAACCCAAAACAATAATTTTTAGAATTTTTGTCTGTTTGTCTGTGCGTTTGTGCACGCTAATCTCAGAAACGCCTTATCCGATTTAGATGTGGTTTTCACTGATATAACTGATTTTAACTGATAAACTACTAAATTTCATAATAAAAATAATGGTCTATATAAAATTACGATTATCTATACATATAATAAAAATGAAGTGTCTGTATGTAATATCAAAATAAAATTTTTTCACTGATTGTGTATGAAAGTATACACGCTTCTGATAACAAAAATGCAATTTTTAAAATTTTTGTCGGTCTGTCTGTCTGTTTGATCCGGGTAATCTTCGAAACGGCTGAACCGATTTTGTCGGGAATTTCACTGGCAGATAGAGAAAATTACAGCGCGTTACTTAGGCTACTTTAAATTAGACTATCTGTTAACCGCGGCTTCGTCTGCCATGCTATCTTCAAAACGATTCGATCGATCTTCAGATCACTTTCACTGGCAGATAGCTGATCTTATAAAAAGTAATTTAAGCAATTTTAGTTTATACTAGCTGTTAACCGTGGCTTCGCGCACAGTGCTTTCTCCAAAACGGTTAGACCGATTTTCATGGGACTTTCACTGGAAGATAGCGGACCTTATAGAAAGTAATTGGGGTTATTCTATTTTAGACTAGCTGTTACCCGCGACTTTGTCTGCATGAAATTTAGCAAGATTTCAACACATTCTTTATTTTTAATAAGAGAAATAATTATCAGCCTATTGTTCACAATTCGGCATTATAATTATTAATAACATTAATGATATAGAGGTTTTCCTAAAAAGATCTTAGATGTTACACTAATCACGTATAGAGTCAATGCAGTCAGGAATGGCAATAAACACTCTGAAGGCACTGTGACTATTTATCCGGGCAGAGCTTCGCCTTACAGTAACTTCCACATAGGAGTGCGTGCAGGAACAGACAAGCGTTTATTTTTTGTATAGTCACAAAATCTTAATTATAATAATGGCAATGTATATATTAAATATAATGTAAATCTTAATAATAATATTTTAAGTTTTTGTTTCGTTAGTTCCTTATACAGTGTAAGTGAGCACTGAGGTAGTTATATTGTGGGTTAAGGTTCCAAATATGTTGCTGATGACAAACCTCATTTGACATGCTATTAGTATTTACATATCAAATGTACACGTTACATGTTACTGTAAGTGGCTTGCGTGTCGTACTTACAATTGCTTTTAAAGAGCATTTCTATAATTGTACATAGTCTCACAATTTTATAATTCTTTAATACGATTTAAAAAAACCTGAGCGGAGCTGCGGGTACAGCTAGTCAATAAATAAATCTTAAAGGAACATCATATCGAAATTCATGAGGAGACCTTACGGATGGAAGCATCATGCTTTCCACAAGGATTTACAACTAGGAGCCATTAGGACCTAGAAATGCTATCGTAATTTTAATACTTATACTAGCTGACCCCGTCACGCATTGCTGTGGCTCAGTTATGTGACATGTTGAATTAAAATAATGGTGAAGAAGTATTTGGTATTATGGGGTAATGAGTCTGTTTAGAAACTTGATACAGAAAAAGAGAGGTTACGTAGTAAACAAATTAACAGAACACATGCACCATGAAATAATCTGGAGTTGAAAGAAAAAATCATAAATAAAACGTGGCGCCATCTATGAGATATTTATACTAACAGTCGGTCCTACAGTTTTCTGTCAACAAATTAATCTAAAGCGCCACCCTTTCGAGACTAATGAAGCTTACAATTAATAACAATAATCAACATTGACAATAGTTTAATTTGTAATTTAAAAATATTGAGGTCATTAATCGAAATATAAATTATCGTATCTTTCAAGTTGGAGCAAATTAAACATAAATGGCAACGTTTCATGATTTTTTAAACTGACTATGCTATTTACCTAGCCAGGTCTTAACAGCTTCACCGGACTACGTTTCATGAAGATCGGTTGAGTCAATAATATTTACCTATGAAATTGCGGTTTTGTACGAAAAAATTTATTTAAGCGATTTTTTTTATGTATTTTTTATTTGTATTAATCGAAGTAATCACCCATGCAATCAATGCATCTTTGTCAATGCAGTGGCAGTTTATGGATGCCCTTCTTAAAGAAATCAGCAAATTACAAATTCTTCAAAGGCATTTTGTACTGCCTCTCGGGTATTGATTTTTTTTCCCGCCAAGGAGTTATCCAAATTCTGGAAAAAGTAGTAGTCTGTAGGCGCAAAGTCTGGTGAGTAGGGCGGATGACTGAAAACTTCCAACCCCAGTTCTTGCAACTTGGAGACCGTCTGCTGTGCAGTATGAGGTCGCGCGTTGTCGTGCAGTAGCAGCGGAGACGAGCTATTGATCAATGCTGGTTGGAGATGTGCCAGCTTCTCCATCATTATGTTCAGTTCTTCACAGTACACATCTGCAGTAATGCTCACCCCGTTTGGCAAAAAGCTGTGATGAATTACACCGGCGCTAGACCACCAAACAGTAACCATCACTTTTCTAGGGGTAGGTTTTCGTTTAGGGCATTGTTTAGGTGTTGAACCAGGATCCAACCAACTTGCTGAGCGGTTGCGGTTATCAAACAGAATCCATTTTTCATCAGAGGTAACAATGCGATTCAAAATTCCTTCATTTGTGTGTCTGTTGAGCAGTGCAAGGCACGCCTCGACGCGTACTTCTCGCTGACGATCATTGAGTTCGTGGGGCACCCATTTGTCAAGCTTTATTACCTTGCCAATTTGACGCAAATGGACCAATATTGTTTTGACGCTAACGTCGAAAGCTGCTGCTAATTCAGCCGTAGATTGTGTATCATCAGCTTCCACAATCGCCTTTAATTCGTCATTGTCGACCAAAGTCTCCGGACGACCGCGAGGTTCATTTTTCAGGTCGAAATTCCCAGAACGGAAGCGAGCAAACCAATAACAGGTGGAGCGTTGGTTTGTAGTGTTAGCTCCGTAAACGTCGTTGATGTTGCGTGCTGCTTGTGCCGCGTTGCTGCCACGACGGTACTCATATTCCATAATTACTCGAATTTTTAACGTATCCATGATGACAAAAAAGATTGAAATGCGATGAAAATGTAACACTAATCAATAAACAAATGACTACTATTGGATAAAGAATTCCATGTTTTTAAAATAAAATTAATTTGAATTTAGAATTCTTAGTCAAACAAAAATTATTTTGATTTGAAATGGCCAGTACTGCAGAACGGCAATTTCATAGGTAAAGACCTATTATTATAAGTACCTTTTTACCTATAATATCATTGGGTTGAGTAGTTTCGAAGTTCATAGTGGACAAACATCATTACACTGGATTTTTATATATTTAGAAGATTATTAATTACAAACCCTTTATTAATTTAAGGTTGTATATAATATTTTTATTCATACACATTATATTCGGCCCCCGTATCATTGTCACGGGTGATATGGCGATAATTAAAACCCTGGTAATAACTCAATATTGTTATGGACTTGAGGAAACGTGTTTAAATACTTAATTTACTTTATTGCAAATGTAGAAATATTTACGCACACGCATTACTTATGAAGTAATTCATGATTCCGGTAATTATTCCGATAATTGTAGAATAAATCATGAATTTCGACTACACAATTTTGTTTCATCATCACGCCATTTCCTTAAATGGTGTGAAACTTATAATTAACCTAAACATAAGCTGAATATTGCAGGGTTCCGTAACGAGAAACAGAATCATATTGTGGAGCCTACACTGTCTTCTAACGTTCAAAAATATGGATTTTTTTGTAAACGTAACACTGAACGTCCATTTGAGTCAAACTGGCGGCCGCAAAGATGCGGTGCAGTGAGCAATATTGCGTACTGTGTCCTTTATATAAAGCAGGTCAGGCTACGCAAGCTGACTTCAGGAATCACAACAGTACGATAATTATTTTAAATATATGATAATTTCACGCCTACCACATACGCACATTATTAATGTAAGGAAGAAGAACTATGAAGAAGTTTGAGATTTCATTTATACCCGTTTTACGTATTTTACATTGAAATGTTGGTATCTTATTGGAACACAATAAAAACATGGGAATTTTCTTTTTTTTCACACATAAAAGTATTAAAAAATGAGGCAAACATAACTCATGCGGACAGCCAACAGAATTGAAAACTCAAAACAATGGCATAACCGTATTCTTTTTGATTTTTGAAATCAATTATAGACTGAATTATATTTTTTTATTATTTGTAAAAAATATATATTTTTATACAGTTTATTAATCAATCAAACATATGAATTTCAATACAAAATATGAATATTACATCTACACAGGCCGCTATACTATGCGTCGGTAGTCTGACTCAAGCGCAGTACGTCACGATCATGTCGAAGTCATCGGTGACGCGAACCCATACATTTTTCCCCTACCAAAAAATCGTTCAATGGAGCTAAAGTTGAGATAACTTCGAACGATAAAATTAAATACTATAAATAAATGACTGAATAAATAAAATATAGCAACGTATTACAAATTATATAAAATAAATAAATATGTCTTATCAATATTAAGAGAAAATCTGAATTCATAGTGTTACAATGGCGCGCACAACTTCCGTTCCAAGCTAAAAATTCACTCAACGCTATCTTATAGCTTGTCAAAAGATGTACGTTCTTCTACTAACAGTGTACTAACTTCAACATACATACATTAATTATACAAAGTTGTGTATTTAATCAGGCGATACCAATTATCCTTGTCATATAGAGACGTGACGCAAGGTTCCTTGCGCAGGAACTGCTGCCCTCATGCTCAGCCAAGCGAAGCACACAAGGAGTTATATAAAGTAGTATCCACATTTCAAATCAGTATCTTACAAACCCAAACAAGTCAAACATGAAGTGCGCGGTAAGGGAATTTACATTTAAATTTCATTATAAAAGATCATTTGGAAAATCTTAGTTGATTTAGTGGCTAATCGTGGCTGAGTGATAGCGTATTCGGATGTTGTGTCGATTGACGTAGGTTCGTACACCTACAATCAACCAAGGAATTTGGTGAAGGAAAACACCGAGATGAAAGATAAGGGTGGAAGCCTTTATCTAATACTCGTCTGGTTAGCTACCACCCTTATGTTGAAAATCTGTCACCAAGCATTAATAGGTGTATCCCGGAGCTGCACTTGAACGCCAAATACCTTCTAGTTTTAGCTAAACGCTAAATTATGTATAGAAACATTAACGAAAAGTAATGGTCAATATACTTGGGTTTACCATTAAGCCCATGAGGGGCCCGTAGGAAATTATATTTGATATTATAACTGTATGTTATTGGGTTACAACTACTTTGCAGACTCCTATTTCTGCCGTAAAGCATACCAGCTCAACCCTAAGAAGTAGCTATTTATTTCGTTTGACCCCATGTTAAATCATGTATAGACTATTAACAGAGAGTACATATTCTTTCTCGCACGTATTTGTACTGTATTCATTCAATTATTTAGGGACTATGGCATTCAAAAGATGGAAAATAATGTCGAGGAAGCTTCTTTCGATGACCACTATTGGATTTTATGTTTTTGATATTTTGGCTGAAGTTTCAGTTGATTACCTATAGATATAATAATATATATGTATTGATTTCCAGGTGGCAATCGTTCTCGCTCTCGTCGGCGCGGCGCTCTCCAACCCTGTCCCACCGTTGGGACTGGGTTACGGTAAATCATTTCAATATAGACATTATTTGAACACTTACAGGATAGTTCGTAGAAAAATGCACTAAGGTAAGGCGGTGATGGATATATACGTTTTATTTCATCACGCCATAGACTCTAGAACAGGATAAATTAATTTATATATTATAAAACTGTTTTCATTTAACATACGGTTATATAATAGTAGTAATTGCTCGTTATTTTATTCATGTTTGTCTTTATTCAGGTGTCCGTGTATTTGTAATTATATTCGGCTGTTTGCCTTAAGCGATCGCCTTAGTAGTCCGGTGAACGTCGTTCCTGTAGTAATCCCGTCAGTTAGTCAGTCCGAAAAAAAAATCTGTTCCTAAATGAATTTACTAATTTTAATAACTTTTTTTGTACTTATACGCTGACCTGGATAGTTCTTGGCTATATTTGGATCCATTACAACGGTATACATGTATATTATTCTAGCTGACGCGGCCATGCATTACTGTAGCTCAGTTATTACATTTTCAATTAAAACTATGATAAACTATTCTCAAAATTAAAACGTGGCGCAATCTACGTCATCATCTATAACAGTCCTACCGGTTTCTGTCAATAAACTAATTTAAAGCGCCATCTGTTCCAGACTGATGAAAGTTACGATTAATAGCAATAACCAACATTGAAAATCATTTAATTTGTAATTAAAAAATATTGATGTCATTAATCGAAATATAAAT
Source organism: Antheraea pernyi (assembly GCA_015888305.1). NCBI lineage: Eukaryota > Metazoa > Arthropoda > Insecta > Lepidoptera > Saturniidae > Antheraea > Antheraea pernyi. The sequence continues at coordinate 327,724 of MU158893.1, read as the reverse complement.
CATCTCTCAAGTTGGATCAAATTATACACAAACGCCAACGTTTCATTAAGATCAGTTGAATAGTTTCGAAGTCATCGTGGACAAACATCATAACTTTGGATTTTTATATACTAAGATAACACGATCTAAGTTAGAATCATTTAGAGATTTCTAACATGTAATAAATATAATATGTTGCTCTTCAACAGCCTTACCAGCGACTTCCTACAGCCATAGCTACATTGACCACGGGCTGACATACCCGAAGGTGGTGGTGACAGCTCCCATCGTCCGCCATGTCGTTCGCCCAATAATCACGACCCCAATGATCCACACTCCGATAGTCACCGCTCCAATCATTAAGACACCTATAATATCATCGTCCTGGAACTACTTAGGCGGCTACGGTTTGGGCAAGTCGTACGGCGGCTACGGTTTGGGCAAGTCGTACGGCGGTTACGGCCTGGGCGACTACGGCTGGGGAAAACTTCATTAAGCGACGATTGCGCAACTCCCTTCACTCGCTGTTTATAATAAAAATTTAACGTTTTCGCTTATCGATCGCTTTATGTATTCGAAATAAACTTCAGTCTGATTTGTTTTCCTTAGTGGTTGTTTTATTCTATTACAAATTTCATGCAAATTATCAACGATTTCAAAGATGGCGAACAACGTAGTACAAGAAAAAATGGCTACATTATTGTTATTGCTGTTCAGTATTTCAATTAAAAATATCAGAAGTGACTCAACATCTTCTGCAGTGTCCGACGATAGTAAGTTTATCATGAATTGTTGTAGTCGACAAACAACATTCTACTATGATAATTTTTTTATACTAAAACAATTCTAAATTTTTAATATGATATCTACAGAATAAAGAAAACTCAGTAGCTTGTTTTCAGTTTGAAGTCGTTTTATCTACGCGTTAATATTATAAAACTCAAAAGTTGTTTCTTTGCTTTGAAGCGATGATAGCATATTGCCACTGGGCAATATGGGATCTCGCGAATCATTAAAAACGAAGTTCCAGGAATTCGGTATCTTACCTCTCCCCGCCCAATACATTCTTGATAATTTAATGTATGTCCGTAAAAACTTTGAAAAACTGCATTTACTAAAAGACCGGCATAATCTAAATACTAGAAACTTTAACAAAATGGTCGTCCCATGTTTCAGACTTAGCAAAACCAGTAACAGTTTTATAAGAAATAGTGTTAGGTTTTTCAATTAAGTCTGAAAGCATGTTACCGGTTTGCCGGACAGTAAGTTTAAACGCCACGTCAAGCCGGTTTTAGTGTCGAAAGGCTATTATAGAGTGGATCAATATGTGAACGATGGTGATGTCTGGCATTGACTCCTCTCTGTGCATCCACTAAAAACGATTGTATGATGTATTGGAAATATATGTTAAGATGTAACCGATCGAGTTTCTTGCCGGTTCTTTCTGTGTAGAAAAAACATGGTGATCTATCAATAATAGTAGTTTTTCCATCCTCACGTTGAAAATCTGTGAGCATCTTATGGGTGCATTCCGGCAGCTGGACTTGACTATAAAAAACAATCGCTAATCTTTGAAACCACTAAGCAGAATTAAAAAAAAATTGGATTCCATAACCTGTTTATTTATGAAAGTTGTAGACTCTCAAAGAATCTCTAGAAAGTTTTGTTAGAACACTGAAATCATACGATATCGCTAATTTTCAAATACGTAACATATAGTCATTTGATAATGTCGGCGATAATTTATAATAAGTAAGGTTCGTTGTCAAATTAAGAAGAGAAGAAAGTTGTATTGTATATTGTTTTATAGTGGAGCGTGAAGAGATCAACTATCGGAGAAAGTATTCTGGGCCGCAGGAGTGGCAATATGAGGGTTTGCCTATAGAGTTTCCAAGTAGAAGATCAGCGGACACCTTCGCTCCTCAAATCACCAAGGATACTTCGCCGCCAACAACCACAGTTACAAGTAAGACAACTTCTTCTTTTCCTCTACATTGGCAACCAATCCTCACTATTGAAGATTGTAACTATTATTAGCGGAGGAATTACAATGTATTTACAATGTCTTGTCTTGCGATGACTATAGTTTTATAACAAAATGGTGGCATTATTGATAGAACTTTCCAAATAGTTTTGTGGACAACTCAGAATTCATATACCTTGTTATTATATCTTATCCAACTTATTTCTGCACAATAACCGAAATATATTACGCAAAATGCCAATATAAGATCAAGCTATGCATGATTATGAATGAGAAATGAAAGCAAATACCTGAAAAAACTTGTGAAGAGACCTCGTAAATCCTTTTGGCCGATCTGAACATACCCATATCTTGGATTTGCGTATAATATAGTTAAGAGTCCAATACAAAACAAAGATATAATAAAAAAGGGATCTGAAATTGGCATTTATTTATTCTTAAGCTGTCTCAATATTCCAATTGCCTTAGTCTTTATATGTTATAAAATAATTCAAAATAAAATAGAAAGAAATACATCGTTTATTCATAATGCATTATACGATACAAAGTATACATAAGTCGATATAAATATGCACATAGGGGCATTATGAAAGAAAGTAAACAAATATATTTATTGTAGCAAGTATGCGGACATTACAATAGTGAAAACAATTAGAACTACAAAGATGTGTAAAATAAGAGATTGAACCATAGAGGATGTTAGAATTATGCCATGGTATTGCTACAATGGCATACAATTCATTGTGCTAGCTATCACCTTTACAAGCGACTCCAGTGCTGATATAGTGTCTAGCTCAATACGAGAGGTCATCAATTTACTTAAATCATTTTCCCAACAGCAACAACAAAAGCACCGTACCCGCCACTAGATCCTCGATTCCGACGAATTTATAACCCTGATGAAAAGGCCTTAATAGCAAACTATCCATTTATGGCAGCTCTATTGGTAAACAAGCAGTTATGGTGCGGAGCGGTTGTCATTGAAAGAGATTTAGTTCTCACTGCAGCTCATTGCTTACAACTGTAAGTTTTAGAGCAGAATAATATATCATTAAATCTCTATTCTATACATTCTTATTTTTAGTAACCGTAGAAGCAATAGTTGAAACATTTTAAATTAGACGTAATGGGTACCAACCTATTCACTGCCAGAATTAAATGTTGCCAGAAGATTGTACTCATTTTCATGTTGTATGATAATATTTATACACTGACCAGATTATTGGCCAGCTTTATAGGTGCTAAACGATTTGATCAAACACCTTGTGAGTTCTTTGAATAAAGCTGTGTGCACTTATAGTTCACTCGCTTGGAGTTTTGAATCCAAAAGAACAAAACATTTAGTCCTTATTGAAGGCAATGAACTTACGTCACCTGAAATCTTATGTCATGCATGTGACGCCTATATCAAAGGTAGACGCATCTTTCAGGGCATAAGCGTCATTCCAATTAGTATCAACACGTAGCAAATCTATTGGTCCTAGACTTACTGACACATTTACGCATCCTTCACCATTCGTAATAAGAATTGCTAAAAAGTATAAATTAGTATCATATTTATATATCGTTATTAAATATTAAACTCTTAACGCAAGCAATAATTTGATGGCAACAGTAGACAAAGTGTGTTCCAATCCTGCCCTTACTTTGACTTCATGTTATGTGAATTAAACAAACTCGGAGCAAAAATTACTGACAGACTAATGGAATTACAATAAATGCGGTATTACATCTTGCAAAATATTGAATAAGTTATATGTAAGATTTAATGAAATTGTGAAAGGAACCTCGGACGCCGCGTAGGTGATTGTTTCAATTCCTTTAAAAATCCAAACTGGCAACGTCCAATATGGTAACATGACATTCTACAGTGGTGGTAAATTTTTGAGTAATCTTAATTTAAAACGAATGAAAATGGTAGTGCCTATACAAGACTTGATTATGAAAGCTACATCTATACGTGACACAATGAAACCGTATTTGCGCTGATGTATTCCGGTCCGAATGGTGTGACTGGCAACATGCTCTACTACAGGAGGCGTCCCCACTCGTTCCTCATAATTAGCAACCAATATTGTCGGACTTTAGGAATACGTGATTGTATACGAAAACAAAAAAGCTATCGACGTGCTACTGCCAGGTGCTACTTTTAAAATCAAAATAATAAAATACTTTATGCAATTTAGGCCCCAAGAAGGGACTTACGAACGTCAAAATTACCATCGGCATGGAAAATAACCCAGTCATTGAGAAGAACCGGCATATATATATATATATATAGGTGGGAATTTTTTAATGTCACCTGGAGGGAAAGTACACTAAATAATAGAGATAGCAAATTTTACTCCAAAGAAACATTTCTTTATTTTTGAAAAGAAGTAAAACTGCATTCAAATATTTCAGAAAATTCCTTTGCTTCGCCCGGGAATCGAACCGACTAAAATCTTTATAAATTACAACCTGTAATTTTATTGCATCGATCGTTAGGGTCAATCACAAGGATAAAATCTCTCTAACATATTTGGTAAATTTAATGAAAGGAAAATCATGAAATCTGTACTTATAAATTCAATAAGTCAAGCGAAAGCACTTTTACTCCAAGATCCATCTGTTTCTGTTTACTTATGTTAGTAATTGGCAGGTGGCATAAAAATATTTCAGCCTGTATAATATTTAGAATATATTATACATAACAATATTTTTTAGTGGATGTACAAAGATGAGTTAATTCCACACATCACCATTCTTTACATCCACTATATAATAGCCATTTGATGCTAAAACTCGGTTTGACATGGCGCTTAAATACATAATCCGACAAATCGGCAATATACTTCGAGACATTGTTGTAAAACCTTACACTTTTCCCTAAAAACTGTTACCGGTTTTACTGAGTCTGAAACATGGGACAACCAGTTTATCAATAAAAGAATAATCATAATACCAGCCTGAAATAACTCCATAGCTGTGTCAAAGATCATTGTAGATTACTAAACAAATAAAATTGCATAAAATATTATAAATCATACCTCAACATTTTAAATGTTTGGGTTAGCCATATTAAAACAATTGTATTTATATACTGACATCATTTTGACGAAATTAACATTATATTTGTACTTATTTCTTAAGAATGTACTGCCGTAGATTTCTTTGAAATAAATAAATAAAATAATTATTTGATTTTGTCCATAAGGCAATACAACAACCGCTTCTTTAGAGAATACGTCCGAATGCTCACAGTTCGGGTTGGATCCACAAATGCCACGGGCGGTGGCGAAGTCCTACACGTCACTGAGATCTTCTTTCATCCAAACTACAAACCTAATACGCTGGAGTTCAACTTCGCAGTACTCAGACTGCACAAGAGTCTTTCTTACGGTAAAATGGATCACAGAGTCGAAAAAATCGAATATTCAAGAGATAAGATAGTGGCAGTTGATGATAAAATTTTGTTTCTGGGTTGGGGCTCTGTGTTGGTGAGTTCTCTTATAATAACTTTTGAGACATAGATCTGATAGATTAGATATTATTTTTACGGAACATGAATGTTTTAGCAATTCGCTAATTATATTTCTCGACAGCTAAATAAATATTTTTTATCTTTATTCAGAAACTAGAAGCCCAAAAAATGTATAACTGTCTTCTTTTCCGCGCTTCTTCTTTATATATAAATCATGAGACTTGGTACACCTAGATACTTTTCACGGAGAAGATTCATTTTACTACAACTTGCCCAAGAATTGCCCGAGTTCCTTTTTATTTTGAGAAGCAAAATATTCGGAGTTATTTTTATTATCTTAAAATTATTAAGAAAACAAAATCTTATCTATCTATCTATAAAAATGAAGTGTATGTATGTAATATCAAAATATTTTTTTTGCTGATTGGGTACGAAAGTATACACGCTACTGATAACAAGCATGCAATTTTTAAAAATTTTGTCGGTCTGTCTGTCTGTCTGTTTGTTCCGGCTAATCTCGGATTAATTTATACTAGCTGTAACAGTGGCTTCACCCGCAGTGCTATCTCCAAAACGGTTAGACCGGTTTCCACGTGACTTTCACGGGCAGATAGCTAACTTTACAAAAAGTAATTTAAGCAATTTTAATTTATACTAATTGTTACCCGTGGCTTCTCCCATAATGCTTTATCCAAAAGGGTTAGCCCGATTTTCACGAGACTTTCACAGGCAGCTAGTGGACCTTATAAAAGTAATTTAATTTAGATTAGCTGTTAACCGTGGCTTTGTTCGCTGTGCTATCATCAAAACGGTTAGACCGATTTTCTCGGGACTTTCATTGGTAGATAGCGAACCTTATAAAAAGTAATTGAGGTTATTCTATTTTAGACTAACTGTCACCCGCTACTTCATCTGCATGAAATTTTGCAAGATTTCAACTCATTCTTTATTTTTAATAAGATAAATAATTATCAGCTTATTGTTTACAATTCGACATTATAATTATTAATAACTTTAATGATGTCTTCCTAATAAGATCTTAGATTATAAACGTGTTACGTAATTCCATAATACAATTTCTTGCGGAACAGACAAGCGTTTATTTTTTGTATAGTCACAAAACCTTAATTATAATAATGGTAAATGTAATGTAAATCTTTATAACAATATATTAAGTTATTGTTTCATTAGTTCCTTACACAGTGTAGTGTTTAATACGGTTTTAAAAAAACGCGCGCGGATCTGCGGGTACTGCTAGTACTATAATAAAACTGTAACATAGCGAAATCCGTACATTAAATATATTTTGAAAATTTTGATCGAGTTAGACTTTGTTATCGATATAGAAGCCAAAAATAATCGTTTTACAATTATTGTCTGTCTCTCTGTCCCTGTGAACACGTATCATTCTGAAAGTACTAAGCCAATTTTGACGAAACTTTACGCAGTGATAACTAATATTACAAGGTTACATTTAGGATACTTTTTGTCCCAAAACACGTTATGGGTTCTCCACGATAACGAAAAACAAAAATTTGTAGTTAATGTAACTAGACTTTTTTGCGACACATTAGTACCAGCAAGAGCCAGCAACATTGGAAGAACGAGAGTTCTAGAAAAGCTGGATTTCTAATATGAAGATATATTATGCCCTTCCAAGCAGGATACAGGATACCTGGTAGCCGGTTAACGTTGTGTTTTTAAATGCTCATCACACCTTTACAGGTGAAAATTTTGATTTATACATAATTTAAGGAACATTCTTTTTCAGTAACTTTTAAACACTATTAAAAACATGAATTTATCACTGCCAGACAATTTTGTTATTGACAATAATGTGCCCGATGATATTCTTTATAAACAAAATAATTCATTTCATATCATTTTATTTTTACCATTGCAAATAACACATTTCATTTTATTAACCATTATGATATTGAGATTTCACCGTAAACAATGAAAAACAACGATAAACGTAGACATATGACTTGAGATTGTTGCCATCTTGAATACATGCATCTATAACAGGCGCTTCCACAATTATCACTATCTTTATCATACAGCCAGTGTTGCGCTAAGCTATAGCTAAGTTAATCTATACATATTATTTTTCATTTACCCTCTTTTATGTCTAAATAAAATAATATTAAAATTAGAGCTATCTTAACATGGTTTGAACATACTTTTTTATTTCCAAAAAAATGGCATCGGGCACATCGTTGTGAATAATAAAAATGTCTGGCAATAATAATTTCGTGTTTTAGTAGCGTTTCAAAGATAGTAAAAAACAGAACATTCTAAATTTATATAAAAATCAATATTTTGCCTGTAAAGGTGCGATATGCACTAATAAACGCAACGTTTACCGGCAGCCAGGTAGCCCGCACGTTGTTCGGAAGAACATAAAGATATATAATAAAACTAGCTTATTACAAATTCGCTGTCGAAACCTGTTGCTAGCTCTTAGACGAATAGTTACAGGCAAGTGACAGTTGATGCGTCGTGCTCATATCTTTTTAATATTTATATTTTTCTTCAATACAATGGAGTGTGAAAAAGTTTTAAAGAAGTTATAAATAGTTATGATATCATTCAGTGTTTAATTTATCATTATTTATTTTATGAATATATTTTATCGTTAAATTTAAAATTTAACTCTATCAACTTGATATTTTATAACGTAAATCATACTAACTGTATAATAAACTTCTACAAAAAAAGGAAAGGAACTTCGTTCGCCAACATATGTAGATTAGTTTTTCTTTTTATTAAACCTGGTAGACGATGCTACGATCGGGTAGGCTTTTTAAAAGATTTCGCACATACCATCTAGGTATATGTTTGAGTGAGTCCCTTGATAGGATTTACAATTGGAAACGGCAGGGACGGCTGCAATCTGGTTTTAGGTTTATTACAATTTTTCGCATTTAAAAATACAATTGAAACCAGTGATAATCAATTTAATGCAGACGAAGTTGCACGGGTCAGCTAGTGTAATATATTTTTCAAATGAAAACTTATTTAAACGCGTTGAGCAGTATTTTTAGCATGACAAAACTTATAGTTTCGCGTCAACACTATGCTAATAAAGTGTGTCGGTCCGTATTGCGTTTGCGTCAGAGCGACGCGTAGTATAGAGGCCTGTGTACATGTAATATTGATATTTTGCAGCTCATCATAGGTTTCACTGATTAATAAACTTAATAAAAATGTATATAATTATTGCTCCGAATACCACTTCGATCAACAATAACTAGATAAAGGGTCGGCGCGAAAAATACGTCTCGATAACTAACAGCTCACTTGAAATGTGTGCCCTTATTTTGTTTAATTTGTTTGAAACACAGCCAATGTAAGCCCGTTTCACATGCCGCAGTGTATACAAAAGATGCAAAAATAATACCCGAAAAAGCAATTTAACGGCCGGAGTATCTTACTTTCGCTAAATACATGTTGAATAAGTTATATTTTTAGCTTTTAGTTTTAAGTTTAGCTTTAAGTTTAGCTTTAAACTAACAAATAATATAAAATTTTGAACAAAATTACAGATTTAAAACCTGTGATACAAATGTTTGGCCTCGCCATGCACAAACGCGCACAATAACGAGAAAAAGTACTTTATTCATTACGCGTTAAGGTTGAATTTACACTAAATATTGCTTATGATGTCTTTTCATTTGCGAGGGGAGTAATTTATTGCTTTGCTCGTTTTATCTTAAGTATTAGATAATATTTTGAACATTTGTGACTTTATTACTAGGTGTTATGGTTGTAATTAGTTTGAACTTAAAACTGTTTTAAGACTTTTTTCTCCCTTTCTTAGTACACAAATAGCTACACATAAGTATATATTTACGCAGACAGTTTTTAGCTTCAATTTTGTACGTGACCCTTTATCTAGTTATTGTTGATCAAAGGAATACCAATAATTTCAATAAACAGATGATGAAATTTAAATAATTCTCACTAAAACTAATTTAAAAATTAAAAAGAGAACACAGTTATTCCGTTGTTTTTAGTTTTCACTTCTATCGGCAGTGCTTATGAATGTCTCGATTTTTTTTTAAATGATGTTACATTGTTGTAAAACTTTATTTATATAAGCTTATATATAAGTCTCAATCCACCCTGTTTGAATGGAAATTCGATTGTTCCAGGGTTCAAGCGGCGAAGACAGTCAAGTAATGCTTCAGAAGGTGGAGCTACCAATCTACGACTTAACAGACTGTCAGGAGATTTACGGACGGTACCATATGTTATACCATTCTTTTAATTTTAATATTGCAAATAGCAGCATTTCAGTCCAAATTCATTTAAAAACAAATCTCATACAGGTAAATGCAGACTGTGCAAATAATTTTTGACCTATAGAAGTACTTAAATTGTAGTACTAACTTCAATGTGATGTCTTCCATCTATCAATTTTGTTACATTCTTTATAGTGTCTTTTGAGGATTAATATTAAAGGACTAGAAAACAGGCACTTATGAATTTATACAATGAATTGTACGCTACTGAGTCGCCACTATCATATTTATGTTGGAAACCCCGTCATAGTGACTCTATTGTAGTTTGACACGTTTCGGGGTAAGCCAATAAATTCAGCACCCAATATATACATTGTAGATTTTACGATGGTCATAGTTGTTTTTAATGTCACTGTGTATGTATTGCTTTCATTTTCTTGCGCTATAAAAAAAGAGAAAACAAAAAAAAACCAACAAAAAATTAAACCCACTTTTAAAAAATCTATTCTATACGATGCATCAGAACATCTTTGACCACGGTATACCTAGTCTTGGAATGTCATAAACCTACCAGTATTTCAATGACTACATTTCCTATGCTATTTTGAGAATTTTTCTGCTGTATCTTTCAAATGCATAGTCTGATGATGCTAAAGAATTAAGTTGGAACCTACTTGGAAGTATCCCCTTTACAATAAAAAAGGCACACACGATAGAAGTGAAACTTCAGTAAATCGACAAAAGAATGAGATGAATATGTATAACAAGGGTAGGATAATTACTAAGTTTATTTGTTTAAAAATGAATTTATTATTTAGCACAACACGATATAAAAAACTCACAAACACTATTAAATAACAAACCACGCTGACTTCTTACTAAAGCTCACTCATTTTTGTATTTGTGTCTCTTACCTGTCGTTTTTCCGTTGCATCCGGTTTGAAATCACAACGATTCTAAAGAAGTTTCACTTCAAAAAGAATTATCCAAATCGGTCTATAAATGACGAAGTTCTGAAGTAACAAACATTTAAAAAATACAACCGAAATGGGAACCTCTTCCTTTTCGAAGTCGATTGAAAAGATGCCCTCGGTATATTTATAATACTGAGAACATATTTGCAGTGAGCTGGTGACAAGAAATAATTTCTGCGCCGGTTTTATAACCATACCGAAGAACGTCTGTAACGTGAGTATGAATAAATATCTCTAACGACCGTATCATTCTCCGATAATAAATAAGTATCCTGGTCGATTTAGCTTAGCTCGGTTGAATATTAACTTAATATGATAATTTGACTGTTGTTATGTGGGATATATTATGTGAATATATGAAGTGTATTTGCTTATTTAGGTACTATTCTTTCGTAGTTAAGTCACGTTGTTATTGAAACTACAATAACTTTCGATAGAGTGTACCAATTTTAATCAAACCACTCGATCAAATGTTACTCGAGAATATAGTTTATGATTTTCTTGGTGGAGGTTTTATCTTGAATCGTTTTGGTAGTGATGTGAGTTCCAACAAACAGGCAAACAGATAGACATACATTTCTAAAAATGATTGAAATGTATTTTATAACTTATTCCTAGACACCAGCAACAATTTGTTTCACAAAAATCTATATAGCACAGACACGTTAGATTATATTATATACTAGCTGTGCCCGCGATTTTGTCCGCGTGTGATCTTGTGTAAAAGACAGTGATTAATAAAATCATCTGAATGTATTAAGTCCATTTACTTATCTACTTTTCTCTCGTACTTACACCGCGTCATCATAATTACAATACATTTTAATAGAGTGGACCGATTTTAATGAAACAAAGACTAAGTTATTCTCGAATATATGATTTTCCAGTACTTTAGAAGTGATGCGTGTTCATAAAAACAGACAGACAGATAGACATTTCTAAAAGTGATTAAAATGTATTTTATTACTTATTCCCAGACACCTGTAACATTTTTTTTCACGAAAATCTAAAAAAACCAGACACATTAGATTTACATTCTTATTATACGTATAGATTTATTTACTTATTATATGTACATATATTTATTATCTTGCATATGAAAATACTTTACAATGGGTAGACCCGTAGCAAAGGTAGTAACCGGCCCATTGAGTCGAGGAATAGCGAGTTCGACATGACTCACTTTCCTGTGGCCAATATAATTGTCTGCTTTTGATTGTTACATATTTACAAATATATATATTATAATCGGCTGTTTACTAACCACAATACAAAAGCCATGCATGTTTTTCAAGTTATTAGCAGTATGTAAAATTATATCTTGATATTTATTTATTCTCTATACTTAACCAGCAGTCGAGTGTTAAAAATTAAACAGACTATCACTCAATTACACTATGGTCGCACTTATAAATTTCTTCCTTTTTGTTTCTTTTCATATTTGCTCCATTTTCCACAATAAAACTGTCCTAGGATGTCCTATGGCGTACATACATAGGTAACTCACAAAATACTTTTTAAATGGTGACGTCATTCTTCGAAACATTTGACAAAATTATAATCTATCTTATCTATCTATATCTATATATTATAATAAAACTGTAGCAGGGTCAAATCTGTACATTAAATATTTTTTGAAAATTTTGATGGGGGTAGGCTTTGTTGTCGATATAGAAGCCAAAAATAACCTTTTTAAAATTTTTGTCTGTCTGTCTGTCTGTCTGTCCCTGTGAACGCGCATCACTCTGAAAGTACTGAACAGATTTTGACGAAACTTGGCACAGTGATAACTAATGTTACGAGATTACATTTAGGATATTTTTTTTCTCATAAAACGCAAGGGATTCTCCAGGATCTGCCTGTTTGTCTGTCCCTTTAAACACGTATTACTCTGAAAGTACTGAACCAATTTAGACGAAATTTGGCACAGTAATAACCAATATTACAAGGTTACATCTAGGATACTTTTTATCTCATAAAACACAAGGGATTCTCCAGGATAACGGACGAAAGTAAAAAAAATGTAGTTCATGATATTCTTGACGAATTTTGGTAAATTTTCTTTGTGCTATATATAGCAGACAGATTAGCTAAAAAATTAAGCTATATTTCCATATGCTACTTAAAAAAAAATACCAAAAAAGAACGACCACCGTGATTCGAACCGTCGGCTCCGTCGAAACATATAAAGCCCCGTACGTTACAACTGAGCTACGCCTACATGACATTACTGTACGTAATTATCGACCACGTTGAAACATTTATGTAGACGAAACTGTCACTTATGTTGTTACATTTATTTCATTGTATAAAAAAATGTTTGCTAAACAAAGGTGACAAGATTTATTTATTTATCTATACTATAATAAAACTGTAACAAAGCCAAATCTGTACATTACAAGGTTACATTTAGGATACTTTTTGACCCATAAAACGCAAGGGGTTCTCCAGGATAACGAAAGAAAAGAAATTAGTTAATGTAACTAGACTTTTTTGCGACACCTTAGTATAAGAGCCAGCAACGTTGGAAGAACGAGAATTTGAGAAAAGTTGGTTCTTTAATATGAAGATATATTATGCCCTTCCAAACACGATTCAGGATACCTGGTAGCCGGTTAACGTTGTATTTTTTAATGCGAATTACACCTTTACAGATCAACATTTTGATTTATAAATAATTTAAGGAACATTTTTTGTCAGTAACTTTTATAAGTTTAACGTTTATACGTTATTAAAAACATGAATTTTTCACTGCCAGACAATTTTGTTATTGACAATAATGTGCCTGGTGATATTCTTTATAAACAAAATAATTCATTTCAAACCATTTTATTTTTTCCCTTGCAAAGAACATATTTCATTTTGTTAACCAGGCTCTTCCACAATTATGGCTATCTTTATTATACAGCCAGTGTTGCGCTAAGCTAGAGTTATAACTAAGTTATTCTATACATAGGTTTTGGTAGGGGGTAGAGCCACGCTGAAGCTATTACTGGTTTCAGGATGAATGGGTCGGCTCGCCCGGGGTAGTACCACCCTCTAACAAAAAGCCGACGGGAAGTAACAATGCTTGCATTAGTGCGTTTCGTTCGATTAGTGAGAGCACCGGAGAGGCCCACCTCTCTTCCCCTTCCTCCTCTCCCCTTCCGCTTCCTCCCCCTCCAACACAGGTTGGCAAGGCACTTACGACTCTCCTGGTGTTGCAAGTGTCTATGGACGGTAGTTATTACTTAACACCAGGTGACCCACCTGTCCGTTTGCCTCCTATGACATAAAAAAATACATTATATTTTTAATTTACCCTTTTTTATGTTGAAATAAAATAATATTAAAAAAAAGTGTGTGTGTGTACTTATGTACACGCATTAGAAGTTATACTTCTTTGGCGTAACAAGTAAAAATCTTTTCAAAAATTTTATCTTGCGCCTTATTCTACGTTTGTAGAAAAAACGACACTAACAATAAAAAAAAGGTATTTAATACAATGAAAGTTTTAATATAAAGAAATACAAACAACAAATACAAAGAAACAAAATGTTGACTATAGCTAACTTCAGGGTGTCGGTTTTTCGTGACGGTGTGTGCGCGCAACGTAAAAATTTACTCTCATCATTTTTTTGTTACGGTGTGCGCGTTCATCGTAAAAATTTACTCTCATCATTTTTCCCTAACGCGCCAAAAGAAATATAACTTCAATAAAATTACAGATATCTTAACATGGTTTGAACATACTTCTTTATTTACAAAAAATTGCATCGGGCACATTATTGTTAATATCAAAAATGTCTGGCAATAATAAATTCACGTTTTAGTAGCGTTTAAAAGTTAGTGAAAAACAAAACATTCTAAAATTATATAAAGTTCAATATTTTTGCCTGTAAAGGTTTACCGGCAGCCAATTCGCTGTCGAAACCGTTGCCTAGCTCTTAGACAAATAGTCACAGGCAAGTGACAGATGACACATGTTGCTCATATCTTTTTAATATTTATGTTTTTCTTTAATACAATGTAGTGTGAAAAAGTTTTAATACAAGTTGAAAATAGTTATGATGTCATTCAGTGTTTAATTTATCATTATTTATTTTATGAATATATTTTAACGTTTAAATTACAATTTAACTCTATCAACTTGATATTTTATAATGTAAACTATACTGAGCGTATAGTAAACGCCTACAAAAAAGGGAAAGGAACTACGTTCCAACTGGAGGTCCATGGACCTCTCAAGCTTTTTTTACATTACTGCCAATATACGTAGGTTAGTTTTTATTTTAATTGAACCCGGTAGATGATGTTACGAACGGGTTGTAGGCTTATTGGGACAGAAGGTACTGGGACAACGTACTGGGAAGACATTTATCGGCAATATATGTAGGTTATTTTTTTGTCTTAATTGGACCCGGTAGGTGATGCTGCGAATGGGTTCTAAGCTTATTTTAAAATATTTCTCACATACCAACTGGGTATATGTTTGAGTGAGTCCCTGGATAGTTGGGATTCACAATTTGAAACAGTAGGTATCGCTGCAATCGGGTTTTGAGATTTATTTCGATTTTTCGCGTTTAAAAGTAAAATCGAAACCGGTAATAACCGATTTGGTGCAGACGAACGGGTCGCACGGGTCAGCTAGTAAATTATAAAGTTATTAGAATCGCTGATTTACATGTCTCTTATAATTCCGATTATATTTTTAGCACGATGCCGGAGGTCCGGCAATCATGAACGGGAAGTTATTGGGTATTCTGTCGTTTTCATCCAAACGCTGTGATCAGCCGGATCAACCAGCAGTGTTTTCAATTGTCGGTGCAGCAGTGCCGTGGTTGGAAAAACTGCAAGATATAACGATACAAATGCGGTAATCATTCATATATAACTATGGATTCAAGACATATGTTGCTACCAAGAAATATATATAATGGAATTTGCAAGTGGATACGTGTTTGGTTTCTATTTATGAATAACCTAAATTAATTTTTGTATATTATGTTTATAGACACCATTCTTAATTTTAAATAGACTGGCTGTTGTTTTGTAATAAGTTTAAACATATTTAAAAAAGATACCTACTTTTTTGGTTATGCCAATCGCATTCTGTTATAGTGTACTGTACTTCGCGTATGTCTACTATACCTATGAAGAAATCTAGTATTGCGCTAAGATACTGGGCTGGCTTATAGTTCACTTTTGTATAACATGAAAAAAAAATATACCACAATGGCAAGAAAATGAATTATTAATAACAATAACTTGGGAATTCTTAAATAATACTACATTTAAACGTGAAAAAGGCAATTATAAAGCGGAATAATCTTGACAACCTAATATACCACACTGCCTACATATAAAACACATTGCGTGAATCCATCCTTTGCAAAATGACAAAGAAGAATTATGTAATATTTACTTGATGTTCTTCTCTTTTCAGTAACACGGCGATATAATTAGCAGAGTGAAACAAAAACGACAATAAAACAAGAATAAGATACATCAATCAACAAAATATATTATTAATCTAATACTGTACATGTACACGTCCCTCGGATCAACAAGAAAAAACTTAAAAAAATCATTTTCAAACTTTATTTATAACTTTACTATTCAACACACATCACTGAATAACATACAATTTGAGGTTATATTTTGTATATTTTTCTTTACATATGTTCTTTAACGCTTCTCAAAGTTTTACTGGAATGATACCGAGCTGATTACAATTAAATGTAATATTTATTCATTATAGTTAATAATCAAGCAAACTATTATGTAACAAGTTAATATCTTACGGAACCAACGGTAGGACAGTTATGCACGTTTTTATTAATCTGTCATATTTTTCGATTATATTATCTGTGACAAAGATTCCCGCGTTATTATCTGTCAAAGTTAGAACACGGCGCGTTTACTTTCCATCTATAAGCCTAACAAATAATCCGAATTTTAACAATAATAAAGTTGTATCGCATAAAGGTTTAATAAGCGATAAAGTATTTCCAGTTGAATATTTAGCTTAAACTACGCGGTAGTTGATGTGAAGCTCAGGCTTGATGTCATACACCAAGTTGAGGATATCTTTGATCACCTGAAATTAAAAAAAATACCTTTAATATGTTTTTTTTTTAAATCATATCCTGTACTATCTGTCTGTTTGCAATAAACTCCAAAACTACCTAAAGGATCTTCATGCGGTTTTCACTAATAGACAAAGTAATTTGCGAGGAAAGTTTAGGTATATAATTTGTCAAGCTTTTTTTTATTATCAGGGCGGGACATGTGCCAGGTCCAATAGTAATCATTGTTTCCTAGCCTGGATCATAAACTGAAAAAGTACCAATAATGTTCTCTCTACAAGAAAAATGTATTAAACATATAAAAATGTTATATGCAAATAATGTTTTAATAAGCATCCATCAGCAAAGTATTTCCGACATTTTCATGATTATTATTGTGGCCTAAAATTAGCAAAATCATGAAGTTGCGACATTTTAAAAATAATTCAGCTTATATTAAGTAAATATCTGTAAAAAATCTAGAATCTAAAAGAATACTATTGAAAATTGATAACATACAGCCTCCTTCTGTATCTGCACCATTTTGTTCATCTCATCAATCTTCACCCTGGTCTCGGCATCAATCTTTGCAGCAACACCTTCCCGTGTGCCCATGTGCTGTTATAAACATGTTAAATATTAATACCGCTTATATAAACGAAACATCATATAAGAATCATAAATTTTTTAAATATATTTAGTTGTTTCAATGTAATTCACACTTTTGAACCTAAACATAGCCTAACCTTAATACATCCATAATTATTAGTAACCTATATAATAATATGAATCAGCTGATTTTAACAGGTTAGTCACCTTATTAGTAGATATTTTCTCTAATATTTTATTAATAGGCCAATACCTAATTTGTTCAACCCATGTCCATTATGTCAAGTAATACAGATCTGTCATACAAATATCTAAATTAAAGAATAAAAAATTATCAATTACATATTATAGGTATCGGTTGACACCATCCATATATAACATAATTCTAAACTGTATAACAAAAGAATGATTTGTATATAGATTTCTTATGATTGTTGAGCCATAATTTAATCAAAATACTTTACTGACAATTGAATATTTAGTGAAATCAAATCAATACTTGTTCAATTTAGGCCCTGACAAAGATCTTATGAATATCGAGATGACCACTTCTTCGGAAAACAACCCAGTAATCAAGAAGAACCGGCAAGAAAGTTGATCTGGTTTATCATTTTGTTGTATATACTTGTATAATCAATTTAGTCAATTTGGTATCTAAATTTAAACATACCATTAACTTTACCAAATGTACTTATGATATTACATAAATTAGATGTCAAAATAATTAAAATATAGCTCATATAACAAACCTTGGCTTCAAACTCTTTGAATTGCCTCTCGCGCTCTTGTCTGTACTTTTCTACCTCATCCTGGGCCTCTTCCTTGGCTTGCTTTAGGCGTTTCGCTTTTCCTGCAAAGTTATAATTAAACAAATAAGTAAAAAAGATATATCATATACCGTATAAATATGGATAAAAAAAATAATAGATTTTGGTCATCAATTAAGATGATATAACATCGAAACGAGAGAAAACAATTGATTCATTATTAGGGACCTTATATGAACATCTAGAGAAAGCATAAGGAATTAGTGTACTTTTTTATAATGAGAGGAAACATTTATCTGGAACAGTTAAATTACAAAGGAAAATAAAAAACGCTACCATATTAAAAACATGAAATAAGTATCTGATTAGAATAAATCATTGTGTCATCCATCAGATCATTTGCCTTTTCTATTTGTCATAGAGCAATTCATATCATGTGACTACGGTGTCCTCATACGAATAACTCGGAATAACATAAAATCAATCGTTCCTTTCTCCATTGATCAGATTCTCAAACTTACCATATAAAGAGTATATAGTAAGACGGCCATGAAGGGCGGTACGAAAGGAATTATACGTAATAGATTATTAACTTACGCTTCCTCGCCTCTGAAACCTTTTCTGCGGCACGCTTTTCAGCAGCCAGAAGTTGTTGGATCCCCTGTGTCTGGCTCGCCATTTCTGATATACACAAAAACTATGTCGAGCAAGAATCAAGACCGAGACACGAATCAATAAGCACAGCGGAATATCCTGAACAGAGTCATATGATTACATTAGTACCTCCATGTTGTCACGATTGGCGCTGTCATCGGCTCGTGCTTTATTATTGATGCGTAGAATGAAACAAAATTTAAAGCAGAACACCTTTATTAAAAGAAAATATGTCGTTATAATACTGCATTATTTAAAAAAAAAATATTACAATTTTGTATGGTTTTAAATGTTATTAGAGCCACTTATAATAAATTGAGCTATAATAAAAATTCAAATTAAACGTACTTTAAAGTTTCGTAAATGGAACGTAGCAAGATAATAACTGTTGGCAACAATGTAGTAAAACGTTTCATTTGGTGAACAACAGATGGCGGTAATAATAAATTTAATCCTAACAGCATATTAACTAGATATTAGTGGTGAATGTTATAAAACATAGTTATAGATTCTTCTGCTTCATCAACGCTATGAAAAAGTATACTCTTTAGAAGATAGCAAGAGCAATATAAGTACTTCCCGTACTCTGTTGAGAAATTTTCATTCCGATATACACGTATTCGTTTGTGAATCATGCAATTTCGATTGTATGGTTCACAAATGTATATATGTATGAATAACTTAGAATAGTTAGCTAGGTCAGACGCGACTTTTTCCAGGTAACAGCCCAAGCCGAGGTGCGCGTGCGCCCTTGTGTATGTTACCTAAAAAACCAAATCGGCTAAGTGCCTTAAGCGCTCGCCTTAGTAGTCCGGTGAAGCTGTGAAGACCCTGCAGGGTCAATAGCGTAGTCAGTTCGAGGAAAAAAAAAAAGAGAAACTGTTGAGAAATGGCAACATTTTTGTAAACTTCGATCAACAATATCCGATATTCGAAAATTAACCTTTTTTTATAATAATTTGTAAATTAAAGAATAACGTTAACATACCTCAAACTTTGTTTTAATATGTTTAAATGACTTTAAACTTTTTCGTCAATTTACTAATTACTATATTCAATTGTACAATTTCTTCGTAACTTAAATTGTGACTAAAATAATGATAGTCCTCTAGGCGCAGTCGTATATAATATACTTATTGTTGATCGAAGATTATACTCAAGGAATTTATGAGTAAGTTGTTTACTTATAAATTCCTTGAATATCCTTGAATATACCATACTCAACGAACGCGCATAGTACTGAGATATTAAATCTTCGATTTTCGTATAGACTAAGCTTGTATTGAATGAATAGATGAACATATCAATATGATTGATAGTGTTTTATAATACTGTATGACCTAAGAATTTAATTTACTTGTGTATTTCAGGTGAAAAATAAAAACACTTGTTAAAAAATAATACTTAATTATCTATCTCTTTTTATCTAATGCGGCAGAAAGGAAAGGTATATCAAAATCTAAATTTCTATATACAACATAAATTAATAACAAGCGATATACATTGCAGTATTTGTTCTATGACTGTACGGATTGAAACATATTAATATCGTCGTGAATGTGGATATGCTGGAAAAAGTAGCTGGAAACGCAATGTTAAGTACAGAGTTCAAGTCCCCCCGCGCAGTAACGTCACCGTTTCTTTATCATTTCGGTGGCAAACTCAACGTAGTATGGCCGTCGTCTGGAAGCATTCGCAGTTTTACTTCCACAAAGAATACGCGATAAACATTGCACAGAGCGAATTAAAAAAAACATTTTTAAATAAATTCTTGACGCGAGTGAGATAAACATTTGAAATCAAGTGTTAAACTCAATAAACGTATATATAAACGCGACCTCGTTAAAATCTATTTATACAGTTTTACTATCAAAATGTTGACGAAAATGTGGTTAGTTAGCCAGCCTAATTCTGTGATTCTGGAAGTTAAGGTGGATCCATATGCTATTGGACAGGACTGCCTCGAAAAGGTTAGAAATAGTTTTATATATATATTATTTTTTATAGAATTAAAGTGGCAAAATATACATTCTTTGTTTACATTATTTATGCCGTACACTGTTTTACAGCTCCATCTGAACAGCGTTTGAAATTAAAAACGTTTGTATAAAAGCGATTTTTAATAATAGCTATTTTCTTTTTTATGAACAAAGAAGTCTTTATTTCTCCATAGACAATTCAACTGTAACAATAAACATCAACATATATGTAATAAGGTTCTGTAACACAAAGTTCTGTTTGCGACACGTTTGCTCGACAACAACGCTACGTCACGGTTACCTTGTGGACTTTGGACCCGCATGGCATTGTATACGTTCACGCTTCACCTTCGTGTCTTTCATTTGAAAGAAAATATTACAAAAAAAAATCTATCTGTTAACTGCATTGTTTGTAGATTTTTTTTGTACTTACCAACGTTCTTTGTTGCGGCGGTCATGGTATTTATTTTGAGTTCAGTTATTTATTAAATTTATGCATATTTTGGCGCCAGAATTCTTGAGGCGGTTTATTATCTTTTGGCATTGTGCCATTGGATCGATCTGATGCATTTTGTATTTAGGACAATCCTTACAAACGCTTCAAGACGGTGATTCAATTCCAACAATTTTTATTTCAAGGAAAGGCGTGCATAGTAACTCAATATAGTTAATAATATTACTTAACATACATACTTAACATTCATTTTGTCTTTCATTTCAAATACAAAAATTACGTAAGTATTCCAAACTTATGTATTTCTCATTGTAGTTCTATATTCTTAGTATTTTAGGCAATTAAGTTAAATAAAATGCCACCAATATTGATGTTGTTTTACAATAATAAATATTATTGGAAGCAAGATTATTAAATGTAATAATAAATCAATTATCAACAATTTTAACTTCATGTCAATACCTATTACATATTTTGAACAATAGAGATTATAAAACAAGTTTTTTAACCAACGACAAGAAACTGTACTTGTAAAAACAATGTAAATATCTCTCGAATTTTTTCTTGCCATGTAATTCAAATGAAATTGCAATGTGATGAATATGTAAAAATCGTCTTTGTTTTTGATATACTTATATGTGAGTTAATGTTCTTTGTAACATGACTCAATATATAAAAATATTGTATCCGCTTAGCACCAGGCAGGAGTAGGACGTTATTCACGCCGTAACACCGGTGATTGCTCGGGTCCAAAGTCCGACCGTTCAACAGCTGTAAACTCTCTACCGTGCGCTCGTGCACGTGCGCGTTGCGTGATCAGAAACTAACCTCCTTGGAAGTAAACCATTATATACTCTGTGTCAAAGTCTATAGAGTCTCAAATATTGCACATATTCAAATTTAGAAGTGCACTTTTAAATTACGAATTTGTTTTGTTTTGCAGTCATTGTTTGTAACGACTCTGTAGGCAGTATTATTGATTAGAAGCCGGTTGGTGCGTGCAAATCTTGAAAATTTTTGTTTAATTAAACTTTGTTCGAATATGAATATACACTTGTTTGCAGAAATAATGTAACATAGCTAAAAATATAGGTACTTGAAAGAAAATTAATAAGCCTCAAAGAGACACTTTGAATTATTGCTGAAAGCGTAACATATTACCAAAATTGTCAATAACTTACTATTTGAAATAAACTAGTCTCTGAGTACTGTTATATTGTTAATCAAGGGCAAAATGAAAGACTTACAGAAATGGTTCGAGGTTAAGTGAAATGAGTAAGCGCTGAAAATTACTATTCAATTGTTCTTTAAAACTCACTGACGACTGTTACAAACAGTTTAATCATTTGAATAAATAGAATATACGTCTATGTGCAAGACAAGAATGCAAAGGGTCAGCGATGACTAGCTAGTCTGAATTATTTTAATTTAGAAAAAATTGCGACATGGACACTTATATCTTAAAGGCCCTAACAACCTCATTTTAGAAAACACATGTCGATGATCTAAAATTGTAGCGAATGTGTTCAAACAAAGGATATTGGAATTTTTCGGTGAAATTCTTGTACTTACCATCCTTTGTTGTCTGTTATCCATGTTTACATAGAGAGATGTCTATGAATGTAGAGTCTAAACAATCAGGTAAGCAATGCGTAAATCATAATCAATTGTTCTTTCAGTAATCTTTTGTTTTATATTTGAAATTGGAAAAATAATTACATATAAGTATGTCAAAGATACTGACGTTAGGCTTGTTCCATTAAAATGTAATTTAAATTATCTCCACTGCCATATTTGTTTATTTTTTCTTAAGTAAATGACACTAAAGCAAGCCCTATTTTTATTAATTACATTATTTTATCAAAATCTATTAAAATAACTAAATATATAATAATACCCATACTTGAATATAGGAATAAATTATCTCTATATCAATCACAAAATGTCTAATTTTCAGTAAGATTATAAAATACGTTTTATATAATAACAAATAACTCAATCGGATTTGAAGATGCAATTATAGCTATTTTCTGTGCAATTTAACAGAATTACTTTTACATTGAAATATTTTAAAACAGCTAAAATAAACATGAGTGGAATTATATATAAACAATATATAATTACTTAGAAAACAATACAATATGTATATTCCTTATTGTTATATATAACCATGTAGGCAGTGTATATATTACTCATATTTATTTTATAACAATAGGCATCGCTAACACAAATAAAGGCGAGTTCAAACTCCAATTTGTGGAGTTAATTATAACTCGGAACCACGGCCGCTGTGAATAACGCAACATAGGTTAAATAAGTCGTAAATTTATTTACCTTATCACTTTTATAATGGAATTGTACAAAATCAAAACCGACAAAATGGCTGATCTATTACGTAACTGAAAAACAAGCCGATACATTTTTAAAAGTATATAGGTATAGATAATATAGAATAACAAAATAAATAGTTCTAATTCTATTTATTTGTTAACGTAGTTACATATTTTACATAGTTAATATTATATTTAATTTGATAAGATAGGTGTAATAATATTGATTCTATAAATACTTCTAGATTTTGTTCTTACTGCGTACATTCCGTACTCAGTGTAGGAATGGATTATAATGTAAAAAATGTAATAGCCGTTTAAATAACAGGTTTTTACAGAAAAACCTAGAGACATTTTCGCTGTTTGTGGTTTTTTCCAAATTTATTGTTTTCGCAAATAAATCATTTGGAATTGGTAATGTAAAGGAAGAAAGCGGTGATCGCAATTTGATACAATTCAGTACTCGCTCCTTTGACGTCTTGCATGAGCATAATATTATTAGTCACCAAGATTTGTTAGTCCTGATATAGATAGATATATAAGAGAGTCGCGGTAATTTTAAAGTTCGTTAAATGTTTTAGATTAGCATTCACATGCTTGACAAAATTATCGAATATTATTATTGCTGTATGTGATTACGACAATAAGATCAGAACTGTGTGATAACGTAAATTCTGATGTTCGTTGGATTGTACTCACGTCACGTTTAAGCACTGCATTAATCTTCCATAATTAAGTCTCGGACGAATATAATAATTAGAATTAGATTGTTAACCTAACCCATATAAAATCAATGGAAGAAGGTCCAGAATTCTTATTGAGGTCGGTCACTATTGGCTACAAACCTTACAGACTATGTATGTACATAGTTTTAGCCGTATCTTTCGGCCAGGAACACAGCACTGCAACCACTGCTAATTTCTAACAAATCATCAAGCGTCACAAATTGTACGCCTGTTATGAAAGATTTTTAAATATTTGACTCCGGTTTTCCAAAAATGTGATCGTTCCTTACTTTTCAACGCGACAATATAATAAAGATGTAAGTATGTCTCAATAAACATAATTTTAATTGACACGTGTTTTGAAAAAAATATGATACACTTTAATGTCCTCATTAAATATGAATGATCATCAAAACGCAATATTTCGACATATAACAAAAATATGTTTGTTTTTCACGATTGCGGTATGGCTGACGCCATGAATGCATCGTGTTACGCTGAGTTTCTGTCTATCAGCACAAATTGGTTGCGTAACAAATTAATAGTAGTCTATATAGCTGATAGAATAAGCAGTTGCAAGCTAGAGTGTCTATGGTAACGTCAGGTAGCTTAAAATTATACGAGTTTGAATTTTTCATTAATTCGTGAAGCAACATGATTTGTAATTTTTTATTGATGCATGTTTGGAGGTGAATGAACAACAATGAGAGTCCGAGCGGGAGTAATCACTTACGCACGACTAGTAATGACTTATTGGATAACTTAACAACCGTGATTGATTTGTAAGCCGACGTTACGATGGCAAATGCTCAGGTTACTTTACCGTTGTAGACATTACACCATACTTAACGGAGTTTTGATAAAAATATTTCGCCGGATAGGTTAGAGCGATCACCTTACGTGATAGACGAGCCACTACTGTCAGTTACCGTTTCATTTATCGGCAATTAGTGTTGTTTTCAGAAAATTGGAATCTGTTTTCTTTTAGCCGAGTTGTTAATTACATGCACCCAATTGCTCTAAATATTGTGGTAATTTTGTAAGACTTCGAGGAAAAACTATTTGAGCATCGAATAACACATAACTTGGTCACTGACAATAAAAGTTAATTATAAAGCCTTCTTTGTTTAAGAAATCTTGTTTCTTTCCGTAAAAAAATGTTCATAATCTGTCCATATACGTTGTAAAATTCTTCTTACTGCTAAATTTTTTCCATTTCATAAATCCTTCAGAATATTTTGTGCCCTAAATTTTCCCCATGATCTCAAACCTTCAAAACTCGGAGGAAGAGCTCTTGATTTGGCAAGTCATTTCTTATTAGAGCACAAAAACTTTTATACCTGATTATTATAGTAATCAATATGTTTGTCTTTCTTTGATGCTTTTAGCACAAAGGTATCCTGATTTAGTACGTAGTCGATTCGTGTTAAATAATAAATACTTTCTAATTATACGTAGACTTTAGACCGCAGGTCGCATTGCGGTTATGTAACTAACTGTATGTTGTTTTGTATGCCATGGGCATCCTACAATTTCATGAGTATGTATTTTAAAAGTTATTCTTTGGAAATATCATCAAATGATTAGCCTTTTGTGAATAATATTCGATTTATTAATTACAATGAAAGTTAGCTGCGATGTAGAGGATTTTTTGCACAAATTTTTTTTAATCATAATTTTAAATAGTGTATTTAAGTAAAGTATGTTTTTAAGTTAAGTTTAAGTGTGTATGTTGACTCAACGGTAGTGTTGTCGCTTGTTGTTGATTATCAAGTATACTTCATTATGAAAATTGTATTTTTTTACAATGCTCTGCACTCACAGATGATTTAATAAACAGACATCGTTTCTCTAAAAAAATATTGTTTGAATATTACCAGTTTTTTTATCGCACGTCGTTGAAGCAATTGGTGCACTTACCGTTTCGGTTGTGTTAATAAAAATTGTTCGTGGACTTTGTACCGCGATGTGAAGGATAATTTGGTGACGTCACCGGTGTTCGTCACGATATGCCGGCCTTTATGGGATTGTACTTTGGACTCGCATGGCCGTTTGTTTTAATAAGGCGTTGTTTTGAACGGATAATGTGGTTTTCATCAATTTTAATTGCGCTATCATTGTTTTTACGACTAATGGCTAAGTGTTGTATCGCCTAATACATATATATCTACTTTATGCATAGCGCACACAGACTTCATTTCTGTAATGTATATTTTAATTAATTTAGTCTTATAAAATTTTAGCAACTGCTTGCGACTTCTTCTGTATTATAACAAAATTAGCGTGCCGGTGGACGTTGTCCTGCTTTGATAATAATAAAAAATCCTAAAAGTCAACAATAGCGCCACCTACCGGGTCTATTTGTCAATCTAAACCATTCTTGAATTAACCTGAACGCATATAAAAAAATTCATCAAAATCTGTCCAGCCGTTTAGAAGGACTTCAGTTACATACACACGGTCAGAAGAAGTATAGGTATATGGGTATATAAAGATGTAAAACTGAATATAGTGACAACAAAATATAGTGTACCGCCTTATAGTGTCGATTTATACAACAATTCATGTCATAAATTATACTTTATACTTACTAATATTATAAAGAGTATTTACTAATGTTATAAAGAGGTAAAGTTTGTGAGTTTGTGACGTTGTAGGGGGTAATCTCAGGAAGTACTGGTCCGATTTGAAAAATTATTTCAGTGTTATATAGCTCATTTATCGAGGAAGGTTATATATATCATCACGCTAAGACTAATAGAAGCGGAGCACGAATGAAGAATGTTTAAAAATCGGGGTTTTTTTCCTCTTGAGGGAGTCCGCTGCGTGTTAGCGATAGCCCAAAATAACTATTTCACGCGGACGAAGTCCCGGGCAGAGGCCTGTTTACCGATCAATTGAAACAATACAAACAACAATATAATGATATTATAGTACGATGTTTCTACGGCTAGATGGCGTTATTACGAATTTTTTTCGAGTACACTAACAACGACGCCTGGCAAGTTATATACAGCGCCGTGAAATTACGTTACAAATGATTATACGTAGAAAAACCTGTATTTTCATCCTCGCTTGTGTTTGGGAACTTTCACCCGCGTCTGGCGGACGAAACGTATAGATTTCGTAAGCGTTCTCCTTTCAGATCATGCGTGGGTCCAATCATATTTAGGAGAAGTAGTATTTTTTATATTGGCCTTCCTACACTCACACGTTGGTCTGTGAGACCGATGACATAGGTTTAACTTGTTTTTTTAAAGCAAAACACTGGTGATTTGGGTTTCTTACTAGCTGCATAGTTCATGGCCTATACAAAAGAGTGTACCTAGTGCAAGGGTGCGTGCATACATTACATGTAGCAGTACCTTGTCAGAAAGTTAATAAGAATGTTAATTTAGTAAAACATTTGTTTCCCCCTAATGCTCAAGTGATTTAAAATTCACACCTGATGTTAATTCTACTGAGATTGACCTTAGCCACATAAATGAACTAGACGCGATGTTTTCCTTCATAGAAAGATTAGGTTAATTAAAGAATTTGAACAGGTTATCACTGATCTATATTCGACATAATTCTAACAGTTACAATTTGTATAGCATTAAAAATATCCAGTGAAAACATTAAGGTCACATTTATAATTTACATTCATCGACAATATTTAAAAGTTACATACAGGAAGAGATACAGACATTATAAAAACATATATTAAAATTGTAAGTGACGTGTTGTATAGGAACAAACAGGTCCCAGTATCAACACAGTTGCCACAAGAAACCGTTAGATATCATTTTGACACATCAAGTTTTACCATTGCCTTTTTACTTGTTGAAAAAATTACGATATTAAGATCTGATCAGTAGGTACCATTATTATAATTATGTACATAGTAATTAGATCTTTGGTAACAAGAAAGTGTGAGGCATAATTTAATGGAAAAGTGGGTGAAATGAAGACGAGAACCAGAAAGATATATCAATATTTGCAATAGTATTCGTAAATAATCAAAACTCATAAACTTCAACCAATAAGAGCCAAAATATAAGGAATCGGTCGCGTTGACAATGATGCCAGCTTTCTTATTCTTCTTTCCC
>MU158893.1:264959-299321 GCA_015888305.1 Antheraea pernyi | reverse complement strand
CTTTCCCTAATTTGACAACCAGTCTTCACTACGGATTATTGCAAATAGTTTTAGTCTTATTTTGTCATTGATAGGCATTTACGCCAGTATTCTTTCTTTATTGTCCAACAGGATTATCGTGTACCATTTAAAAGTGGTCGAAGTGTCGATTTATTTTATTTTGATTCGTTATATATTTTCACTAATATTTTTCTAATAACAGCATCAATTTAAATAACAGTTTGGTCTTTCCTCGTCTTATATCTGAACTACATTATTCTAATTTTAATTCACCAGTGAGACGGTTTTATTATATTTTTTATGTGTAGTTAGTCGTGGAATTAGTAATTACCGAACGGTGCCAAAGTGAATAACAGGAATGGGCTTTTCCTCATCCAAATATCCCGCTAGTAAAACTGATCTCCAAGTGGTGTAGTAAGCGCAATAGCCATTATCTATTTCAAAGGTTTAGGTGTACTTAATATCCATTAATTGTACAAAATTATGACAAGGAACATTTCTTTAAACGATTTGCCTCACCCGTCTTTTGTCAAAGTGTTGAGTGTTCATACATTTCTTAAGGACTGTATGATTGCACATTAGTCGCTTTATCTGCAATCTAAACATTCAGTTAGTAATTTACGTTTGCATCCTGATTGGAACCGGTGTAGCGGTGCAGTGCGGCCGTTGTGACCGCTACGTGACCAATAGCACGGTACTCCCTCGTGATAGCCAACCTTGGCTCACATCTCATTATCTCAAACCTCACCTTCAAGTCTAGATCAAACTCTCACTTTACGACAAACAATTTTATTATAGACAATACTTTCTGTAATTTTTCACATCTTAGAATAGTTGTTGCATCACACCTATACATTATTACCAATTTAATTTGAAAACAATAATCTAGAAGTAGATAATAAAGTTTGGTTCATATTAATTTCTTATTCTATTAGCAGTGCATCGTATAAAAGGATTATATCTATAAAGTTTCATAGGGCGGATATATGTTAGACAATAGTTGGATTGCATATATAAGATATAAAAAACGATCAAAGCTAATCACCCTAGATTTGTTCTACGAATCTATACTAGTAAAACTGTTTTTCAAATTCTAAAATTTTAACGATATAATTACCTATCAAATTAAAATCTTTAAATACCAGAAAAACTATTGAAAATTCCATATGACGTCACAAGCCCAAAAAACGACCGCAAAGTGGTTTCAAAGAATTATTAATAAAAAACATACAAAATGTAACAGAAACTGGTTTAACAAGGTGTTAACTGATGCATGCCATTGATCTTTGGACTTACGTATTACATGAATAAATAATGATAAAATTACAACTGAGTCATCGAGCTGTCGGTGGATATTTTTAAGAAAAATTATCCATGGCGTACTCTTACAAGGGAAGTAATGGCTAAAGTTAACCCTACCATGAATCTGTCGATGGGGCATGCATAACTATAATTTGGGAAATCCTCCTTCAAAGATAGAAGGACAATCAGATCAAATAGCTAATGATAAAAGCTCTTAGTATGGTTGTTGATGATGCTTTGGTGTTAGGTCTAATAATTGATATAAATGTGCTTAATTATGAGTACACAATCCATTCAAAATACTTACAATTAGTTTTGTTATTTATTACGAAATCTCAGTATTGTATTTAAAAGTCAAAGAAGATGATGATGAAGAAGATATCAATTTTGTGTTGGTGTAGATTTAAAACTGTTGGTAACAGTCACTGTAGAACTCAGCGCCTTCTTGAATACCGAGCCGATAGCTTCACTGGTTGAGGTGACTTACACCTAGTTGAATCATATTCAATTCTGGACTAAACGGTTCATGTACTCAACCTAGCGTGCGTTGCCAAACTCATTAAGTCTTAATATTCGCTTTTAGTAGTACAAAAGTTATACTAGTATATATTGTTTTTATGAAGAACATTAGGGCACCCCTCTGCCAAGTTTATTATTGGGAAAAGTAGTTTTTGTTCAACCAAATGAGATAAATTTACATTGTAGATTTCCTACGATATTTGCAATGATTCTTCGAAGAGTTTGTGATATAACGTATGATAGTATTTATATATATTATTAGGTACTATAGATTTTGTTTGTACGTTAGAATTCTATTATTAAATTTTCATTCTATGTCGTTTTATTATCTTTTTCCTGATCTAAGTGGAGTCGGCACAGCTTATTGTCTTTTACCATTCTTCTGCACACGCTGTCATCTGAGTAGTGAATGCTTTTATAACCATATCCTTCATTAGACAATGCGTCTGTCTTTGCGTTCTTTCTATACCTCTATACCCGTCTACTTTACACATAACATTCTTTTAGTTTATATGGTTTTCTTTTCTTCTACGCCACACTAATGAAACCAATAGTCTCTACAGTGCAATATATATTGTGCCGATATGAAAAATTATCACAGTAAGAATTTATATAACTGATAAACTCAACATTTATTGAATTAATTATTGATACAATAAAAAGTGAACAAGTTGACCGATAGCATGATATCCTTTGGCCCATATTGAACACGTTCTCATTACTAATTATCTTGGTAAAGATAATTTTTTACGTTTACGATGCGTACGTAGTTTTTTAACATTATGGAAGTGAGGTTATCAAGTATCATTGAGGGGAGTACAATGTAACCGATGGTCAATGTTGGAGACTGATATTAAACTATTTTATTTCTTATGCATATTATGTTTAATTATGAAATTGTTCAATTGAAATTACCCAGTTCCAGAGTTCCAAATTAATAATACAAGTTTAACTATTCTTAAAACTAAACTAAATTATTTAAAGGCTTTTAAAGTAGTCTTGTAGTTTTCTAGTTCTTGTCAATCAATCAAGTTTAATTGATTAGTGAGTTATTGAAAATCTTTTTACTTTTATCTATTACAGTAGGACTGATAAGCTTCAAAGCTGTTATTCGTTTCTCCTGGGTAAGGTATTTACGCTGTTTCCACATCAACTTTTATACATTTAAAGTTATCGTACTAAGTAAAATGATGTTTTGTGGATATTTTAACAGGAAGGATGTTTACATAATATCCATTCTGCTATAACAAACGCATGCGAAACCGCGAACATAACTATTTATTTATAAGTGCCAGATTCCCATATTCAAATTCTATTCAACAATAAAATAAACAGCAATGCTAAAATGCCCTTCTTCCTATCATATGTAAACAACATACTTGTATAAAGATAAATGTAATACATCATTTTCAGACCGGATTTAGCCTATCGACACGAAAACATTAAAATGTCTTTTGTTTAAATATTCTAAATTATAAGCAGATTAGGAATGGATTATAATGTGTATTTAAAATATTATTCGAATATTCTTAGGCATAAATATAGAAACTTCATTATTATTATTAATATTTGTACAATACAGATGTCAGATCCACGTAATGCGATATATTCTCTGAAGTTCATAGTCGTCTATAAGTATGTTCAATTACTATTAAATGTAACTCATAAATATTAATCTTTGAGCAACGAGTTGGTGAAACTTGTATACCAAAGTTTTTGCGATATACAAATTACATCTTCTTTATACATACCCGATTAGCATATAAACTGTTTTCTACGGCTGACGAGTCATATTACCAGATGTTATTTTTATCATATTTGGCTTATTACTATACTAAATTAGACTGTTTAAAAAATTGGACGTTGTTTTACGATTAAATACTGCAAATTAGAAGCTCTGGGAATAGGTTTGGAGAAACTATAGCGTTAATGCCCTTTACAGTTATTATAGTTAAACGTATAGATTTGAAATACTTAATCTAAAATTAACAGATTAACCAAAACTTTTTGTATTAACGTTTAAACGCATATTTGGATCCAAAAACGTACCTTGCAGTACAGTTGGCGACACCTTTATAAGTCTATACGTTACTGCGATCACGTATAACTTCCCCTCCTACAAATTTTACTTCACACGCCGGTGCGCCCACGCACGTAACGCGTTAGAAAATAAAACATTATTTTTTATAGCAATTTTAGTGATAAAGGTCCGTCTGTACTTCCCCAGCGCATCTAATAATCTTCATAAATATCGCCACGTTTATAGTTTTCAATATTCAATTTTAATAATAAAGTAGTATATTAATTTTACTTGTATACTTCTTTTCGAAACGGTGAAATTGTAATCTATTATAACGACTTTCCATTTTAATAAATTATCTCCCCCGTGACCAACTGTGCTTACTCTGAGAAAGGTAAATTGTGATGATATATTTATTATTAAAAGTCAATAGTACTATGCCTTTTATATATTGCTTGTTCATTGTGTTAGCGGCTCTGGTAAGCATTTTTTATTACATGTCCCCCATAAGGCTATGCAAATTAATTTCCATATAAGATTTGAGGTTAAGAAAAGGTCCCCCATCTTTTGTGATATACTAAAAGTTTAACCATGTATGAGAATATTCAGTTCGATAAGAAAATATAAAATCTTATTTTTAGCAGATGAAAATGTCAAGCGTTGCTATTAATTAATATTCTTTTTGTACCTGGATTCTTTCGTTCAGCAAAATTCAAGAGCAATGACGGGTATTGAAAGAAAGCACATTAAAACCGTTCTTGTTTAGTATATAAGAAAAGATTAAAAAGGTTATATAAACCAAAATACCTCTTTCCGGGGAATTTCCTCAGATCTTTGGAATTTCTCTTTGCTTACGTCATATTATTTATGTTTATGTCATATACATTAAGCCCATTTGGCTATCATATTTCCTACAGTACTTCTAACTTATCATGTATTTTGTTCGAAGTAAATATATTTTAACTTTACCGTATGACGCATATTTTATATTATCTATATATATAAAAGAAAGTCGTGTTAGTGTTACACTATTTATAACTCAAGAACGGCTGTACTGATTTGGCTGAAAATTGGTGACGAGGTAGCTTAGAGCCAGGAGAAGGACATAGGATATTGTTTATCCCGTTCGACAGCGTTCCTATGTGACTTGACATAAAACGTCAGTCACTATAAAACGTGGTATAACAAAAACGCATCTGACTTGGAATAACAAAATGCAAATGACAGCTAAGTAATTTGTCTATGGATGTATGGTTAAAAATTAGATTTTTGTAAGAAATCAATATTTAAATAAACAAATATTTAAATAAATAAATAATAAAAAATCAATAATCTCATTAAATTATCATTAACAATCATAATATAATGATGCAGCCATTTAAATAAAAAGTGAAATGAAGTATAACTGACAATGCCGCGACCAAGGCGATCGAATCTTTCCCGACAAAGCCGTAAGAAGGATATGAAACTTTGCAAATGAAAGGACTGAAGAAGAAGAAGAAATTGCACGTGAAGAGCACCGCATTAGTGTGGCTCGACTTCGTGCTTCTCAATTACAAGAGCAAAGTGAGGCAGCCCATGAAACGGCTCGGTTGGCAATGCAAAATCGTCGAGCGAACAACAGAGGTCAACAAATAGATCATTTTCGACGCAGAACAAGAGATTTATCAAGTGCTGATTTGAGTCAAGCAGGAACCACGGAAGCATGGAAGCAAGGCGATGCGGTTCCTGGGTATCCGGATGTGCGTTCTACTGATGCTCTTGGTCGTATGTATACAGTTCATCCAAAGAATAATGAATGTTTCTTTTTGCGGTTGTTGCTGGTAAATGGGCCAACGTCATTTGAGACACTACAGACTGTTAATGGTGTAATATTCCCAACATATCGTGCTGCATGTGAAGAACTCAATTTATTAGAAAACTATACCCATTGGGATACGACAATTGTTGAAGCCATTATCTCTGCATCTCCAAGTCAGATACGAACATTATTCGCTATCACAAATACAAGGATAATATGTCAGAAGATATTTTACATCAAATTCGTATCAGTTCCAGAAATAACGATCCTGAGATGAATGAGGAGATACATAATCGGGCTTTACTCTTGATCGAAGACATGTGTTACCTCATGTGCGGTAGTTTAAATAGTTTTAAATTGTGAAATGAATGACGCATTTAATCGAGAATTGAAACGTGAACGCGAATATGATCACCAGGAATTAGATTTAGTTGTTCAAATTAATGTACACCTGTTGAATACCCAACAAAAGGAAGTTTATGACACATTAATGAAGGCAATTGATGATGGAAATGGTGTTTTATATTTCCTAGATGCCCATGGTGGAACTGGTAAGACATTCCTCATGTCAGTACTTTTAGCCACTGTTCGTGCGAGATCCAACATAGCGGTTGCAGTTGCTTCTTCTGGAATAGCAGTCACGTTGTTAGAAGGATGCCGTCCGGCTCATGCAGCATTAAAATCTTCAAACTATTGAAGAACCAGCATGTAATATTGCAAAAAACTCAGCAATGGCCAAAGTTTTATCGGCATCGAAAATCATCATCTGGGACGAATGCACAATGGCGCATAAACGTGCATTAGAAGCACTTAACCGAACATTGAAAATTTTCCGTAATGACTCGAGATATTTTGGAGGAGCAATGATTTTACAGTACAATGTTTGGTGGTTAGAAAATTGATGAACGTTGAAAACTAAAACGATTGCCCATACATTGTCCATAAGAACACACCATAAACAAATAATGGACCAAACAACATTGTGTTTCAAGTATTTAATCAGCTACAACTTTAGGCGACAACAAAAATTAACAATTAATACAAATATTATAATTTAGTTGGTGAAATTAAATGTAAACAATTGCTTATTTGTTAACATTAAATTACATATTAATATTATTCATCAATTATAAATATGAAATGACGAACGAATTATTATATATGATTACTAGCTGACCCGGCGAACTCTGTTCCGCCTTAAAATCAATAAATAATCAAATTTTGGAATTTATTAAGTTAAACTGTTTCGGAACAGAGTTCGCCGGGTCAGCTAGTAATCATATATAATAATTCGTTCGTCATTTCATATTTATAATTGATGAATAATATTAATATGTAATTTAATGTTAACAAATAAGCAATTGTTTACATTTAATTTCACCAACTAAATTATAATATTTGTATTAATTGTTAATTTTTGTTGTCGCCTAAAGTTGTAGCTGATTAAATACTTGAAACACAATGTTGTTTGGTCCATTATTTGTTTATGGTGTGTTCTTATGGACAATGTATGGGCAATCGTTTTAGTTTTCAACATGATTTATGAATTACATAACTTTGTATGTCGTCCATAAATATTATTATTATATAATTCTTTGTTATATTCAGAAGGTTCTCGCTGAGAAATAAATTTATGCTCTCAGTTAGGAATTCTGACTTCGGGTTTGACTACTGCTTCAACAAAATTAACTTTGTTATAAACCAAAAATTTATAATCGGTTAAATTTTGTGTCTTGAATTATGTAAAAAAGAGTGTACGATTGAAATTTCCAATGTTAATAAACTGTGTGCACGCGAACAACTCGTGGACATTTTGGACTAGTTCCAACATTACCAATGTAGTAAGCTCGACGAATCTGAGACCTAGTTCTTGTTATGTGAATATTGTATGTAATAAAGTTTTATTTGGTAACGTTGGTTGGAATTCTGTTCTAGTCGAATTATGCTATTGTGCTACAAGTCCAAGAGGGTACTGTAAATCCTAAATATATCGATAAAAATGTATTTACTAAAGCGAAGTTTAAATTTAGAAAACAACTCTTTAAATAAATTTCCGTTTTGTATTATGTATGTTTGGCTCTTTTGGATTTGCCGATCACTGCCCTATGCCATCAAAAATAAACAAAGTATCGACTCTCCAATTCTTTTGATGCTTCCATAATACTTGGCTGATTCCTTATCTGGCAAAATTTTATTTTTTATTTAAATCTCATGTACAAAAATTCGAGAAGAATACAAATATTTACGAAATAGGTGAGGATATAACGCAGTTATCTTTGTACTTAAGATATCAATATTGGTAAAGTAGTTGCCATCCAGCGGTAGCATGTACGTCACGCATATATATCAAATAGATAAATAAATTACAATCGGATTAACGTTATCACGACGGGTGTTAAAGTATAAAATTATATGACGTCATTATATTTATATCACATTTATAATTAGTGCAAGGTTAAGGAATATAGAAATTTGATGTACTAATGGATAATAAGGCAATGGCAAGATCTATCGTCCTTAAAACGAACTATAAACCTTTGGAGGGCTTCAGAGGACCGTTAGAAGGTTCAGACAATTAGGGGGCGCTAAAACTGTCTATGGGCGTTGATATAGGAAAAAATATTGGGAACGTCATGTTCCGCATAACAATAATTATTATATAATTTATTGCATTGTTAAATTCCAGTATTCCATTTCCCTGCTTTATATGTCGTTTTATTTATAATGAATTTATTTACTCGTGTGGCATGTCGCGTCATTCTGTATATGTAGCAAACAAGTTCTGATAACTTTTAAAAAACTATTTTAATAATAAGTTTATTATATATAAATAACTTCGAGACTTTTGGACTGACACACCAAATTGAAATGGTAATTTATAAAAATATAATAATATGTGTTAATTTTGGACTTTATATTTATACGTGCGACATAAAGCATATTATGAAACCATAGTGCCGCCTCTATTGATTTATACATAATATTAACTTCATATGTAATTTAATAGTTCATACCACATCTTTTTTCCAATATAAAATTTTGTAGTAACATGTTTTTATTATATTTTTGTGAAGAATGTATATGTAGGTTTGTATGAAATAAAAATCTAAAAATCTACTCATAGATTATGAAAAAAAAACAAATACAATTAGACAATAAAGTGTAAAGTATAAAGTCTAATTTAGCAAGACACAAGTCGCTGGAATGTTGAATAACAAAAATGGCCGCTTCGTGTTCTCGCGAAATTCTACTGCGCATTTCGATCAGCATATAAAATAGAAAAATATGTATAGTAACTGTATACCACTAGGAAATCAAAACACATGCCGATTAGGATGACACGTGGCTTGACTCGGATTTCAAAATGAATGAGCAGTTAGGCGTAAATAAATTTGTTGTTTGTTATGTAATTTCAGTTTTATTTATAGTCTGTGCCCTGAGGTTAGTTAGACTATTGTGGTATAATCGGTCAGATTATGGATTGGTTATTAAAAATTCCGTTGGTCTTCGACCACTATTGCTTATTTGTATTCCTAAACCATTTATTTAAAAAACGCCATTCGTGAACCTTTTTTGTTACCATTAAATTTTTTCGAAATAATTACTTATGTAGCAAAACCAGAACAAAAGAGCGTACGTTACGTTTACCTCCACTCAATAAATCTAGTCCATAGAATAATAAAGCCGTGCGCAACAAAATACTTAAAATAAAAACCTTCTTTAGTACCATATATCAGATCATCATATTAGAACATCAACAGGGGCTAAGCAGTAATAATAAAAATAATAAATGTGATGCAAAAGCATTTTCAGAAGACGAAGTCTTATTCTAGCTAAATATCGCTTTAGTATTACTTCATCTAATAATAATTACCATAACAAGTTTATTTAGTTTCAAGTGCCTGACAAAATGCTTCAATGAAACAAACGGTTCGCGCCAATCGCTTAACTATTTAGCAGTACATCAGTATGATTATTCTTGTTACTTGGGCATTAATAAAGCTTTAGACAAACAAGTTTATGGGTTTTTAATAACAATTTAATATTACAGGTGTGGGTGAGGCGCCTCTCAAGGGCGTTTACTTTTTAATATTCAAATTGTTATTTTTGGCCTCTTTACAAATTTTATTGAATTTTCGTCGTCAACAAAATTATTCTGAAAATCAGAAACAAAGAAATTCTTAATTTAATTATTCAGATCATAGATTGTATTTATAGTAATGTCAATATACTTACCTTAGTCGCCGTTATTTAGGTTAGACAGTGGAAAACAACGATATTGTATCTCGTACCTTCGCTCAGAATCGGTTAGGTACTTTGTAGCTGATGCGTGTCCAAATTTAAAATTAACTAAGACGTTTCATCTACTTAGCAAAAAAAAACAAACAGATGGTTGAATTTAATTCTGAACGATTCAAGCGAAACTGCTTCAAATTAATGCCGGTTAATTCGTATCCCTGTCCATTATACATTGTATCGACAATAAAATTAAATAACATAAGGTAACTCTTTAACATAACGATCTGTTGCGCAAGTATATTTTAGTAGTTAAACTATAACTTCACGGACATCTGTAGGAAATTGATTATCGGAGAGTTGTATGAATTATCCTCAAAAGTAATACTCGTTCTTGGCCTAAATAAAGAAGGGCACAAAGCTCAATAACCAGATATGAGAGTTTATAACAATAATGACCTATTCGATCCAAAAAATTAGTAACACAGTCAAAAAGAGAAAAATGGAGTATTTACCGTCCGATGAAGATTTTGGATGTTTCAAGAATTATGGAAGTAAAATAAATGCAGTAGAACTGTGATGTCTCCAATCCACATGTGAGTTACATCAACAGATCGCTTTAAGAATTTAAACATACGTAGAATTGTTAATCTGAGGTGAGTCCAAATATCGTGATCAATGTTTATAGGAATGCATTGTTATGTTAGATGGATGAAACGTACGACTGTCGAAGAATGACAAATAGATATACAATTTGAAAAAGAAAGCGATCACTACTGACAATAATAAAGTTCTGACGTTAGGAGAAATGAGAAGTGTTTGGATTACGAATGGCTTAATAAATTTGAAGGGAGAAAAAGTTATTTGCAATTATAGAAAGAAGACATACTCGAAATGTCGATATTACACTGAATAGTAATGGAAATAAACAAGAAGAAAAATAAAACTAAGTATATTACAGACGCTTTATGCTAAATGATTACTTTGTGAATTATAATTTTGTTGAATTTACGAGGATTCTTGCTAATACATTTAATATTTTACTTCTTATAATACATTATGTACGTGCAGACACGAAATTAGGTGAAAATTTAGACATAAAGTGTATTTGCACAGAGTATTTTCTGAACATAATTGTGTTGCCGTTATAGTACATGTAATAATCTCTAACATTTTGAAATATATCAATCAATGATAACCAGATGACCAGATGATGATGGTGATGACCATCAACTACTGTAAATTATTACAATATTACTGTAAATTATGTACACATTGACTTGGAACATGAAAATATATTATTGTTATTAATTTCTGTTCTAATTCAAATGGCAGCACTATCACATATTTTAACCCATTTTATTAAGTTTAATAGCGCCACTATGGGACTTACAATGATATTCGTTTTTAAGTGTAATAAAGTAAACGGTATTTTTATGTACTTTTGATAAGTCGGCGCACAAATTTTGGATATGCAATTAACTGTGTTAACACATCTTATCTAAAATACCAATGTTTTTCTTCGACTAATTAGATGATTGTGACGACTAATTCTGGAATATCAGTGACGTCAGTAATTCTTGTGAAAAACAAAAACTGTAGTGAATTCCCAATAGACTTAATCCTGTAGGGATTAGCTTTTAGAATCATTTTTGACGCTATCATTGATTGTGTCATTTGGGTTTTGTGATCTTTTGTCACCAAAAGCATTTCCATGTCTAAACACTCAGCTCATGAAATATATCTTTACCTTATTTGTTTCCGCGTATGTTTCTTTAAATATACTCCTCTCTGTCTTTACTTTATTCAATTTTATGTAAAAGTGAACAATAAAACAATTAATATTCATTTATATCAAAGTTCAATGACAATGCACTGCAATATACATAAATGTATTTTAAAATTGACACTTCAATACTTACTCGATTAAATTACTGCTTCGTGGTACGTGCTTTAAAATTTAGGTAAATATATAGACTATATACAGATATACAGACTGTTTCTTAGAATATTTAGAATTTTCTTAGCTTAGACTTAAGGATTTACTATGTGTGTGTCCATATAAAAGAATCAATTGTTAACATACATTGTTTGTTGATCCTTTCTTATAAAGGTTATAAGTT
Organism: Antheraea pernyi; assembly: GCA_015888305.1. Lineage (NCBI taxonomy): Eukaryota > Metazoa > Arthropoda > Insecta > Lepidoptera > Saturniidae > Antheraea > Antheraea pernyi. The sequence continues at coordinate 287,320 of MU158893.1, read as the reverse complement.
AAATGTATAGTCGATTGTTTCTCAAAAATTAGAAAAAAAAATACTGCAAAAAAATGCAAAATGAAGTAACACTCCAAGTTAAACGCAAATGTTTCTTATAGGTATACTAACTTCTGCCCGCGACTTCGTCCGCGTGAAATAGTAACTTTGGGCTAACGCTAAACGCAGCGAAAGCTCTGGAAATAAAAGGCCGTTTTTGAAACATTCTTTATTGGTGCTCCACTTATTGGGCTTAGCGTGATAACATATACGTATAGCCTTCCTTGATAAATGAGCTATCTAATCTAACATTGAAGTTCCTAAGATTAGCTCATTTAACCAAACAAACAAACCCCCTCTTGCTATATATATATAGTATAGATAATGTAAGCTAAAGACGTTTTATCTTCAGTGCTTTATTACTATTGTATGTTATTTAAATATTATACAAAGGTGACACATTATTGACCTGCCCAATGTCAAACAAAATACATTGTTACTAGCGCAGGAATATTAAATATATTTTGCCTAATGCTTCATACTGGTCCTAAAATATTACGATGTATTTTTTGAAAATAATTTCATCTATATTCTATTTTTAATGTTTCAAGTTACTAACAGATACAATTGTGTTAACAGATACAATTGTGTTAACAGATACAATTGTGTTTTCAATAGCGTCTATCATTATACCGTGTTTAAGCTCAATTAATTACTGATAAGTGTCATTTGTAATCTTACCACACAAACTTGACAATTTACAGATATCGGTCTGATATATTTCTTGAAGATTATAAATTATGATAAAAATCCAATTAAATACTTATTACGCGACTATGACCAACTGCTGCGTAGTATTTTTGAAAAACATGTTCGCAATCAACTCTGCAAAACACATTATGTATTCAAAGTTCGTGTTTATGTATTAAATTTGCATTATTTAACGATTTGTTCTCCTTACTCTGTTCTATAATTCCACCGTTAAGGAAACTTCATATTTAATAATTGATATTAGTAAAATTAGTATTTAGACTCGGTTCTTTATGTGTACTGACGTCCTACACTATATGCTTGTATAGTCTTATATTTCTCTCAGTTCCGGGCAATATACCTTAAATAGTGGGATGAGACTTTCGAGTTCTTATCTTTCACTTCGTTACTCTGTTCTCGTCAATTTCTTCATGTTCTTTAATATTACGCTTGTTCAGTTTGCTTTGTACATGCCTCTATATCTTTGTTTGATAAAGGAAAGCTGCTGTCCTAAAATTCAAAATAGAAGGGCTACTTTAAATATATTTTGATATACTTGAGAAAGAAACATGTGAAATGGTCTTTTAAGTAAATAGAAAAATGCTAACCGAAATAAAAATTTGCAACAAGAAATGTAGTACACAAACTTTAACACGAAGATCAGATTTCCGTGTGGTTTTTCCTCTTCATCATAGATTTAATAAAGATATAAAACTGGATAACCCTACACACGTTGCTAATTGAAACAACAAACATATAGATTTAAATGGATTCGCTAATGTATAACCCACGCGCTTTAATGAGTGACTTGGTATTATAAATATTTGTTTAAAGCATTTACTTGCTGTATGATATGAAGTCAATATTGAATCTATTTATAATAAGTAATTATTATTACAAATGTGTGTGGAAGTAGTTATAGACAATATTAGCATTATAAGTATTTATCGAAAAGGGGAATAAAATACTAGAAACAATAACAAACTGGTCACTCCACGTTTCAGGCTCACTAAGACCAGTAACAATTTTTTAGGTAATAGTGTTAGATTCCCAAAACACATTACCGATTTGCCAGATAGTAAGTTCAAGTAACATGTCAAGCGGGTCTTAATGCATAAAGGCTATAGGGGTGGATATGTGACCGATGGTGACGTCTGGAAATGACGCCTCTCTGTGCATCCACCAAAAACGGATGTAACTGTATATGTTTATAAAAATATGTTATGCTATATTATGTAAAATGAAAACCAGAACTAGTTTGTTGCCGGTTCTTTTCGATGACTGGGTTGTTTGTCCGAACCGGTGGTAGTTTGACGTTCATAAGTGCCTTCGCAGGGCCTACATTTGATAAAGAATTTTCGAATGTGTTTTGTTTAATAATGAAATGAGTTTCTTACGTAATAGTTTCGAAATATGCGCTGGAATTGTAGTTAAGGTTATGTAAAGTAATAAAGAAGTACCAGGTTAGTAATCTATGATACAACTCACTAAGTGTCAATGTTGTATAAAGCTTTCCTCATTTTTAGGTTCAAGTAAAAATAATTTTATCTTATTCTTATTTTAAGTGAATATATATTTTATAAGCAAAGTTATTAGCTTTATTATTTCTTGCTCTAGAGATTAAGCTCTAAAATTATCGCTACATATTATAAAACAAAATCCTGTGCCACGTCTGTCTGTCTGTCTGTCCGCGACAAATTCAAAAACTACTGAACGGATTTTCCTATGGTTTTCACCAGTAAATAAAAGTGATTCACGAGGAAGGTTGTCAAGCTGATATGAGCTTATATAATTTGTTAAGGTTTTTTTTATTATCAGGACGGGACAACGTCCGGCTAGTAAGCGATAAAATTGAAAATTGAGTGAACACAAGACTATAAAGTCGTAGTCCGGTGAAGCAGTGAAGACCCTGCCGGGTCAATAGCGTAGTCAGTTCGAGAAAAAAAAAACAAGACTATAAAGTTTAAAGATAAATATTTGCGAAGACACCACAAGAGTGAAATAAACCGGGCCAGTTTATGCAGTCCTTTGAATGACCGTGATTGACATTCAAAGCGGAAGGCATACTGACCTGACTTGTATCTCAATATACGTATCAACACACGATTCTTGATTGGCGACTTCAAGGTACATGAATTAGTTGCTAGGTCAAAAATCCATTGTATTTAAAAACAAAACAATAGTCGATCATAATAATTAGTCTTGAATACCTAATTAAGGTTTTATTCAAAACTAGCTGTGTCCGCGACTACATCCGCGTGGGATTTTATGCAAAAAAACTAATAAAGAAACTCATTTCAATGTATTAAGTCCATTTATTTATCTACTTTTCTCTCATACTTAAGTCGCATTGTCATTAACACTACAATAACTTTTGTTAGATAGAACCGATTGTAATGAAACCAAGACTTAAATGTTACTCGAAGATATATTGTACGACTTTCTTGAAAAGATTTTATTATGAACGCAGTAATTTAACAGTGATGCGTGTTCAGACAAAAAGACACACAGACGTTTCTAAAAATGCTTGAAATGTATTATATTACTTATTCCCAGACACGTGCAACAATTTTTATCACAAAAATCTTAAAGTCCAGACACATTAGATTTACATTCTTATTATATGTATAAATTAAATGCAATCGCTGAGATTTTAGTATTCAATTTGTTGGCAGGGTCTTTTTTTGTTCTGGTGTATAATTTTTGATAATTGCTTCCTTAATGGCAAATTGTAAATATAATTAACCTTTGCTTGCATTATGTTAGATTAGATCTAGCGCTTGCGAACATTACATTTTTATCACGCTTTTATTAGCTTCACCTGTATGTATGTACCCCTTTGAGCTGGATTTTGTCCTACCTTGAACGATCAGATTTAATTGAAATTTCTAATTTACACTATTCTTAATCCAAATTTATTAAATTTTATTTTCTGTTTTTTAGATGGTTTTTTTTTATGAAAGCGTGTTTTTTTTAGTTTTTTAAAACTATTATTTATTTATTCTTTCCTGTATCACTGAGATCGTGCGTGTAATTTTACGATAATAGGTCGAGCTGTTAAAGCATAGTACTAGTTCCGATTTGTAATCTCTTAATGGTATAAATTATAATTGATGTTTAAATAATAAATATTCTTCCTCCTAAACTCAATTAAGTTTTCTAACAGATTTTAATGTATTGATATGCTCCTTAAACCCACATTTGGTTTCAGAGTTCAAAACACATTGGATCCGGTATCAGAAAGGTGAATCCGTAGAACACTAACAGATTTAACTGTATCTCTTTCTTTATATATTAATTTCTGTATATTAATTTTCTACATGAAACAAAACTACTTGTTAGAAATGATGTGAATGAATTCGAATACATGTACATAATAAGTTAACAGTCGGTACAATAAAGATATCCGTAACACAATGTTCTTCTACAATTATAGTAATCAACTTAATAAAAGTGTAAACACTTAATATTTTGTTGATACAGACACTATTATCTCCTTTTTCGTTCCAAACACGTTCTATATTTGCGCGTTAACTGCGGTCACTTAAGCGTATATTACATCATGTTTAAATATATCTTAGCTTTGCTACGTAATAATTTCGAAGGACATGATAGGGATCTATTCAAATGTATACCAGAATAGAAGACTCAGTCGCGACATGATGCGCATTTAATTTGTCTCTCTCTTGTCTTTGTTATCGTTGTATGTTTTGTTTTTATTATACTAAATTGTAATCACTACGTTTTCTTTACTGGTGTTCCAGATTTTAAAGTGAAATCACTAGGCATGGATTCGCAAACAATGTTAGTATGTAGCAAGTATAGAGCAAGTACCTACGTTACTTATTAGCTAGCCACTAGGTCAAGGTAATTTAATGCATATTCTTAAAAAAATGCATTTATTTGAATTGTTTGTTGCTATAACGTCTATGTAATTGTGCACACTGTCTCTGTTTCTTCCTAAAGTGATGATGGTGCGGTGATATTGCGTTCACCATGTCGACTGACACTGGAACTGGCTAGATGGAAATATGTCATCAAGTTCCTATAAGTGTAACTTAAGAACCAGTTCCGCTGTAGGTTTAGCATCTTAAATAACATCAGGTAAGATTGTAGCCAAGCGCCTATAAAATAAAATTAAAAAAACTGTATCACGCAGAAAAACATGATTTTTTTTAGTAAACGTATTCCGGTGATGCTTTTAAGACCTCGCCAGGTCAATAGCGTAGTCAATTCGAGGAAAAAAATATTTTTTTACTCATATTTATTGACCTCGATCAGACAATATCATTATATTGATCGTTTAACAGTTTTATAACATCATTAATATAGAAAATGAGTAAAGCAATTTAAAATTGAGGCTAAAACTCTGTGAGATACTACGCATGGATACGTTTGTCAATTAGAGCATGAAGGCTTGATGGATTGAATGTTACTTATGGTTTGATTTGATAGATGAAATATTGCGTTTCTTTTCATATAGTTATTCATTTACCGGGACTCAGAGTCGGGCCTGAGGCGGTTGGGCCAGAAATGGTGTGTGGGAAATTACACAGATTCGGTTGATGAGGGAAGGCAGCTGGTGTGTACACAGTTCACCTCTCAATTGAGACGGAGACCGACAGCCAACTTTCGCCGGGCTAACCGCGCAAGGTGATAGCAATGCACAGTCCCATGTCGCCCCAAAAAAAGCGGCAGCTGGTATACATTGGGAACTTAGTGAATCTCTCACTACCCACTCTCTCCCCCAGGAAGATGATGTGTCCATGAGGATTTCCCCACGTTAATAAAAAAGGGTGCACAGCCAGAAATTCAAGCGTATTTTCGTTTCGAAGTCCTTTAATTCATTATATGTTCATTTATCTTCAAAGTTTTGCTCTTTAGCTTTGACCCACAAATCCATTGTATGATCGTATGATGATTCTGCGAAACAGTAAATATGTCAAACCAATAATAGGATTTATCAAAACCTTAAGCGCTTTTAAATTTATGTGTGTAAATTTATGTCATTACTTCAAATGCGCCTTCACCTCGATGATGTGTCAGATGTTCACAATAGTTGTACACAAAGGTCAATGATATTAACTGAAATAATGTAATTACCACAACTTAAACTTATCAAAAAAATGGGAGCCATTGTAATACAAAGAATTCTTATTGTTAATAAAATACATAATACAATACTGTTTTTGTTTAACCTTAAGCCAATCCGACTTCGTTTATAAAAAAAAACTAGTGTAGTAAATTTACTCGCATGTTTTAACAAATCATCACAGCTAAGTTTTTTTTATACATTAAAAAAATGCTGTTTATCAATATTTTTATTTATTTGGAGGAAATATAACTCTAACAGCTGTACTTACATGTTCATCTATACTAATATTATAATGAGGTAAAGTTTGTGAGTTTGTGACGTTGTAGGAGTAATCAAAGGAACTACGGGTCCGATTTGAAAAATTCTTTCAGTGTTATATAGCTCATTTATCGAGGAAGGTTATAGGCTATATATCATCACGCGAAGACCAATAGGAGCGGAGCACCAAAGAAGATTATTTCAAAATCGGGTTTTTTCCTCTTGAGAGCTTCAGCTGCGTATTATCGTTAGCCCAAAGTAACTATTCCACGCGGAGGAAGTCGCGGGCAGAGGCTAGTGTTTTATAGAATAAATTCTTCTGACGGAAACCATAGGATAATGAAAAACTGTCTATAATCCTCGTCAATGTTTTCAGCCGATATGAATATAGCCGTAATTTTGGGGTTGTGCGTAATATATCAAGGGTTTTATATAAAACAAAATTAAAATATAATTATGGCTATTTAAAATTCTATCTATTTATCCTTAAATTGTTTCCATATTACACAAATATAATACGAATTATACCTAAATTTGTTTTCTGCACAACTATATGCAGAGCGGTCAAAAAGTTTGGCGAAAATTTTCTAGTAGATTATCAATGCCATTGTTGAGTAGGTAATGATATTAAAAGTGTCTTGCGATCATTTCAATGTTTTAACAAGTGGCTCGCTTGTTAGAACTTTCCAGGGAGTTTTTGTGACAAGTCAGAATGTATGCTCCGTGGCTTCGAACAACAATAACTATATATCGGGTCGGCGCGAAAAATAAGTCTCGGTAATTTACAGCTCATTTGAAATGTGATCTTCTATTTTGTTTGGTTTGTTTTAAACACAGCCAATGTAAGCACGTTTCACATGCCGCAGTGTATTCAAAAACTGCAAAAATAATATCCGAAAAAGTAATTAAAGTAAATAAGTTATATTTTAAGCTTTAAACTAACAAATAATATCAAGTTTTGAACAAAATTACCGATTTTATACCTGTGGTACAAATGTTTGAACAAGGCTCTTCAACCACGCACAATAACGGGAAAAAGTACTTTATTCATTGCGCGTTAAGGTTGAATTCACTCTAAATGTTGTTTATGTTGTCTTTTCATTTGTGAGGGGAGTAATTTATTGCTTTGCTCGTTTTATCGTAAGTTTTAGATAATATTTTGAACATTTGTGACTTTATTACAAGGTGTCACGGTTGTAATTAGGTGAACTTAAAACTGTTTTAAAACTTTTTTTCTCTTTATTAGTAAACAAATAGCTACACATAAGTATATATTTACGCGGACAGCTTTTAGCTTCGATTTTGTACGTGACCCTTTATCTAGTTGTTGTTGATCGAAGCTCCGTGGTTTTATTTCCCATCCACTTCACTTGTATACAATAACCAAACTATATTACATTAAAATACCACCAATATTACAAAATATAGAGCCAAATGACACAAGATTATGAATAAAATATAAAGTCCACTACATGACATTCCCAAATCCAGCCAAAAACTCCAAATCGCGGTTTAAAAAAATACATAGATAAGCAACAATTATCTTGTTCTTTGTTTCACAATTAATTTATTATAATCCTTCCATCGCTTACTGACGTAATAGAGAACAGATATTTTGAAGTGCGTTAACCTAGCTGTGATAACAATAACCTCATTATCCGATTCCGAGTAGCTACACAAATTAATCATTATATAAACAATTAAAAAGAATTTTAGGTTAAGTATAGTTCAAACAAACAGGAATAGAATAGTGATCTAATTTAATAGATAGGGTCAACTCTTCAGTCATCGAACCTTTTTAATTGGACCTTTAAACTGTTTAAAAAAAAAAAAATTTTTGGTTGTAGATAGAGTTATGAAAAATATGGAAATTATAATGCTAAATAATAAAAGACTATATACATTAATAAATTATTTACTTGAATTAACGCTTAAATTATTTATAAAAAAGATATTCATCTTGTTAATTTAATCAAATTTAACAAAATAAAAGGAAGAACAAAATCTATTTGTCTAGAAATTTATATCAACAAACTTTTGACTTTTTCTAATCCAAGAAACAATGCAATTTCTTAGAGAGAACCACAGATAAGTTAAATAAAATTTCTATTCTCGTTTTAATGTTTAACTTATCTGTACAGAGTACTTTATGGTGGATTTTGTTGAAACTTACAAAGAATTCTCGATGAGAGTTTTGCCTTAAAAATGGAACTATATTTGCATACCCATCGAACGCACCCGTAAAGTACACAATATTATTATTTGGCATCTACGTTACGGTACTAATGTGTTTAGTAAACTCCTCGGATCTGTATGTCGACATATAGCAAAAGCAATATAAAGTGTTCACGGATTTGTTGGACGACCTGTCGAGCGTACCGGCACGAGGCGGACGCGTGATACATACCGTGCAGAACGAGACAGCGTTACCTATGAGAGTGAGATGGTGAGAAAACATCTGGGATGGGACCGGTTACGCCCGCACCTCTTTACTGTGATTTAACGTCTTTTTTTACAACCGCTCTATTTGAGATAGTCGCTAGGAACATAAAAATTAAAGCAATGAACACAAAGATTCGTTAATAGTTGCAATAACTTTAAAATCATACACTTGTTAATTTATACTGTTAATATAAAGCTGAAGAGTTTTTTTGCTTGAACGCGCTAAAGTCAGGAATTACTAGTTCGATTTGAAAAAATCTTTCAATTTTAGATAGCTTAGTTATCAAGGAAGGCTATAGGCTATATATCATCATTCTAAGACCAATAGGAGTGGAGCATTAATGAAGGTTATTTCAAAATCGGGGTTAACGTATGTATTATTTTAAAATATTTTCACGTAATACGTAAACGAAGTCGCGATTTAAAGTTAGCTTTAGCCCAAAGTAAATATTCCGCGCGGACGAAGTCGTGGGTAGAAGCTAGTGAATTATAAGAACAACAAAGTATTATAAGAGAGATAATAGTTGAATAGTTATTATGCATATGAAAAAACGTATTTTTTTTCCGTCAAAAAAGTAAAATATTATACAAATGTACTATAGACGGTTACGAATAAGCTATTATTCATTTCTATGTTTAAAAAGTAAAAAGTTTATGAGTCGGTATGTCAATAGATATATTTTTGACAATAGATGTATTTATTTTTCTGCAACAGTTCAAATATAGTTTTTTATCATTATTATCGCACGCATGCCTCGCTGCAAATAGTAGGTACTAATAATCTTTTTGTTTAGAGATTATATGATATAGGTATTTTATAGCGAGAGGTGATATCACCTCTATTTAATCTTTGCCCTTTATCAACTTTGTTTATATAGAGAAGGTATAAATAGTATAATATACTATACAAAGTTACTTACAATTTATGATCTATCAATATAATTTTAATAGGTTATTTTTATTATGATATTAAAATTTATTATAAACAAATAATGCGTCTAGCGGAACGTTTTAAAAACCGTGTGGTGAATTTTACTACTGACGACAACTCATAGATGGAGCTATATTAACTAAAATATTTTGCGTTCTAATGCTGTATCTATTGCAAATTTGTTTGCAAGAGTTGTTTATATAATAATATGCGAAAACCGATAAGAATTAAAAGTGAAACTCGAAATGGAGTTGTTTTCGACGCGAGGCACGTGTTTGTAGGTATTTACGTCCTAAATTTAGAATTTGCTGAGGACGTCGACCCTTATCAATGCTCAATACAACTAAATACGCGTACACTACAACTGTAATGATTGCAATATTTTTACTTGAGACTAGCTGTGCCCGCGACTCTGTCCGCGTGGAACCTAATGTAAAAAGAAACAGTAACTAATGAAATCTTCTGAATGTATTAAGTCCATTTACTTATCTACTTTTCTCTCGTACTTAAGTCGCGTCGTCATTAAAATCAAAATAACTTTTGATAGAGTGAACCGATTTTAATGAAACCAAGACTAAATAAATGTTACTCGAGGATATGTTGTAGTCCGATGAAGCTGTTAAGACCTTGGTAGATCATTAGTGTAGTAAGTTCGAAAAAAAAAACGAGTATATGCTTTATGATTTGACACGTTAGATTTAAATTGTTAATATATGTACAGAAGAAGATTGATGATCTTTCAGTAAGTTTTAACTTCAAACATTTATGATGATAATGGTCACAATTTTGTATTGTATATTTCGGGTATTTCCAAACATATTTGTTGATTATATTTCGTATTAAGAGAATCATTTGTCTCGGGAGTCTATACGGCACTATACGACAAATAATGAAAGAGGACCTTTGTTGTGTTGTATTTCTGAGGCGAGGCACGTGTGGCGTATCCTCGGAACTGGTCCCGGGACGTTGACCCGAGTCATTTATGTGTTCCGCTGAACTTGTGCTGATTTTATACGTGGTATTCAATAACGTACAAGTTTTACTACGATAGTCACAGTTTCATATTCTTTACCGGAGATCACAGACATCGCTACGCTTTACTTTCTAGATCATTACATTTGTAAATACGTTAAAATAAATTGGTATTTTAAAATAACACAAATTGCAGCTAATACTTTATTTAGTATTTGTTATAGCGTGCTATATGTTACTTGACGAAACCATTGCCGTAGATTCGTTTCGTTTAGGTATATTGTTGTACTGTAATTATTATTTTAACGCGTTTATTTAAAAAAACGTCTGTGCTCGAAAAAGATTACGTTTTTGTACTACGTAGTCACAATATTATTACAAACTTTCAAGTTTAGTAAAAGATAGGCGAAATATTGAAGGAACATACAATAGTTAAAATAAAAATAGACAGTCTACATTAGCTTCATGTCAAGTCAATGGTGTATGGAACACAGAGACAGCTCGAATGACAAATATTTACGATAAAGTGCGAGAGAGGGCACGCATACGCGCGTTAGTTGCGAACGTGATCCGCCAGATAATGTGTCAATGAATTGTTGATAATGCCATGCCATTTACGTTAGCAACGGTGTTTCTCTTTTTCATTTTGATACACACATGATTAATATTTGCGTCATATTTTTCTCACAACGTTCACGAACTAACAATTGATATGTAAATAACGATGTTTAAATTCCGACAATTTGTATAAATACTTGTAAGTCTTCAATGTGTAATATATGTTCTGAATTTTACTTACATATATCAAGTCCAAATATTAATTTACCATTTACCGCTTTAATAAACTACAAAAGTACAAACTAATACAAAACTGCCGTGTAGTACTGCATAACTGTATAAATGTACTTAGTCAATACAACTACTCTTTTTGTATGTATATAGTAAACATAACTTCCTTTTTTACATTTAACTAAGGAAACGTATTGTTTTTATCAAATTACAATTTATTTAAAAGTTTAATTTTAAAATAAACATGCAGAATATGTAACATGTATTCATTTTATATTAATTAAAACTTTTATTGATGTTGACAACTGTTATTAGAACAAAGCAATAATTTAAAAATAAACTAATTAGATCCGTGGCCTACTTTCTCAGAGCGTTTGTTACAATTTGCAAATGGCGTCGTAATTATAGGTATGAACGTCTGGTTCGCAAAATTGATACCAACTTTCATTTCAAACTATCAGAAAACACGCCACGAGTTATTATAAAATGTTAAACTTTGTTTTACGTTGACATATAGTAATTATTTGATATTATATACGTCTTAAACAGTACTAGACACTGTAATCATGAGTTGACTCCATCTTATTATGTTGTTTCTAGAACTGTTCCTGGAAAATAATTAGCTATATGGAGCCAATTTGCAACATGAACGTAGTTAAATTTCAACAAAAACTTAATTACATCTTAAATATTATGAAAATGTCTGCGTGTCGAGAGAGGCCGGGCGAGGGACTCACCGTAGAGAGACCAATGATATAAACCGCAGACATCTTTGAAAATATGTTTGCACCATAATTATCAGTAGAATTTAACAAAAACCTGTTCACATATATTTTGTTCTCTTTGCTTAATATCATATCCTTCAGAACAAACACATGAATTTTTATAGACGGAAATTTTCATGACTGTTGTCATGATCTGTCATTTCTCAGTTTCGTGTCGATTTTGCAAAATACAGTCTCTAAAACATCGTAATAAAGCTATGGATAATGTATTATAATATATTTCGATTATATTGCGACATATCTAACTAATAGAATTTAAATATATAAAGCCTTTCAAAAATAAATAAATAATTGTTTCAGGTATGCGAGAAGCTCGAAATCGGTGCCGAAGCGGATTACTTCGGGCTGCGCGTGAGCTCTGGATCAGGTCCCGGAAGATGGCTCAACTTGCGGAACCCCCTCGATCCACATCGCATCCCGGGCGGCCGGCTTGACCTGCGCGTCAAGTTCTGGGTCCCCCCGCACCTGCTCATCAACGAACCGACTCGTCACCAATTCTACCTCCATGCCAAACTCGACCTCACCGAAGGGAGGCTCGTAGTAGCAGATCTTGAAGTCGCCAGAAAGATTACAGCTTATATAGCGCAAGCGGAAACCGGTGACTGCGAACCGGAGATCCCTCCGATACAAATCTACGAGGAATGTGACAAAATCGGACCGCAAGGCGAAAGGCCTGATGATCATATGGACAAAATAATTGAATACCACTGCGAGATAGCCGGTATGAGGGCGTCGCAGGCTGAATACAGACTTCTTAAGGAGATATCAAAGTTGGAGTCTTTTGGCGAGGAATTGTTCTTTTGCAAGCCAGTGACGCAGTCGAACAACGCTCATAACTTGTACAGCCATTTGCTGTACCACCGGCAGCAGGCGGAGGAGGAGCCTCGGGCGAGGGATGAACAGGAGATCGACGGTGGAGCGACAGTCGGATGTTTGGCGACGGGACAAAATTTTGGAGGGTGCGGGTGCAGGTTGAGTACTTGTGTCGGCGTTGGACCTCACGGCATCGTGGTTTACAGGCCAGCATGTAATGGCGACCAAGATATTGGCGTTGAGAAACAAAGGTCAGTGGATTTTATACCTAAAATTTATATGCATATGTTTCTATATCTACCGCAAAACGTTTTACTAAAACAGCCTAATTACGCAAAATTACAGAACAACGATTATTTGCAACATTCTTTGCAGAAAAATTAACCAAAGAGCTGAAGCTTACTTTGAGCTAACGCTAAAAAAACACCGATTTTGAAACATTCTTCATTGGTGCTCCGCTCCTATTGGTCTTAGCGTGGTGATCTATATCCTTCCTCGATGAATGAGCTATCTAACACTGAAAGAATTTTTCAGACCAATAGTTCTTGAGATTAGAGCGTTCAAGCAAACAAACTCTTCAGCTTTATAATATTAAGTATAGATAAATTATCTACACATACATGGTAGGTAAATATTTTTCGCTACATGAATGCTACAAATATTCGCAGATGAAGGGGTATGTAAATTTCAAAGTGGTGTGCTTCCTGTTACACGTTCTAAGCTTTCATTCAATCAAAGAAAGTATGAACAATCGTTAACAATGCGTGCACCGATCTACAAAATTTACCGACACAGTTCACCACTGACCTACTTAGAAACGGTCTAGAAACTGAGTTAGTTTCATAATTTACTGCTGGCCGCTTAGGGCTTTCGTTGGCGTGTTATGTAAATTAATAGAATTGGATTTCTGCTCGATAATTGGATGAGGCTATGTCATCCACGAGTGTGTTAATCTAATGAAAAAAAAAATGTGTTTACTGTTCAAATAGCAGTACAAATGAAGACTGAACTCCAGTTATATATGTAACTGTGAGCAAGCAAAGTAATCAAGTTACAATTTATCATGATCCTGATAAGTAGCTTGATATTATTAGCTGGTGCCAGCGACTTGGTTCTTGGTTTTCTTTTTCTATTGTAACATTACTATATGACCAGTCTACCTGATGTCAATCACATTGTAATTCAAAACTAACCGCGTCTATCGAGGGATACAATCACATCAGCAAACGTCTTTCTAGTCAGCAAAACTTTTGACTTAACTGGCTGATCACGGAAAGCATCAAACTAAAACAAGCTTACTGTAATGGATGTTAACTCTACCCTCTCAATATATTGATTATATTTTAATATATATCCGCAACAAAACTGTAAAGCAGGATTTCATAAAAGACCGGCATAGTTTAAACATAAGGAACTGTGACAAACTAGTCGTCCCATGTTGTTGTATCTCCAGTAAAAGTCTCGTCAAGATCAGTTCAAGCATTTAGGAGATGAGCCTTGGTCAACGATAGACACTTTAATTTTATTTATACGTATAGATTTCTGGAATTCGTATGGAAGTCATAGAGACGGGTTCGTTGTTCCCCTTTTTTTTATCACGCACTGTAATATGTTCATGTTTATCTCAATGAAGTACAAACAGATTCCTTTGTTTTAAAGATAATTTTCGGTGATGATAAGATATGAGTCGCCGAATACAGTAATATGTACAATGTAAAAAGAAATACAGGCATTATATTATATTGTTTGATCAAATGTTTCATACTTCGCAAAGTAAGACGCATATAATTTCACTATATGTACCTATATACGACGAATGACGTCAGAAAATGGACGACTCGTGTTTTGATGTTATTATATTGTTTTTCTGGGCTATTTTATTACGTGTTGGGTGGTAGTTCAATTATTTCCGGCTATGTTGCGATCACCATACATGTGTAACGCATACTATAGTGACTTGCCTAGGTATATCGCGTTCCTGGGTCAGTTGGTATACAACTCGTATGATGGTAAAAATTTATACTTGATTGAATTGCGACCACCATGTTTACATAAACATTAAACACCATTATTATATGCATAAGTCTATGTAATAAGTATGTTACTTCAATATTTTATATACTAAGATCTTCCCAAAAGTATAGGTTATCAGAGTAAGATAAACATAAAAATCGATGATACAGCTTCTGAGAAAATCAGGGATATGCAAACGGACTAGCGAAAAATATGACCATATGTCAAGTCCCAAAAATTTTAAGTCTTTCTGTTATCAGTTGGTTTATCTTCACGTTATCTAATTTCAGCATACCGTACACGGCGATCCACAGAGCACAGCCACTTCGGCGTATCTTCCAACTGTCATACGTCACCAACGAAGGAAATGAAGCCACCCTCCACGTGAAGATGGCCACCTCGAGCCAAGCGGCCGCGCTGTACCGCGCAGTCACTGAAAAGCACGCTTTCTACTGCTGCGAAACGGTCAGGACCGATGTCACAGAGCAATTCATCAGAGACCTGAAGGTGGGTCTTGCGTCTATCATTTATTTTGTATATATCTAGATGTTTATGTATATTTGATTTTGCCAAAATGTTATTAAAATTTAATAAGTTATGTTGATTACGTTAAAACTATCAATTAACATTTGCCGACCAAATATTTCTCATCATTTGACGTCTGTGAAACATGGCATTCTAAAACTTGGTACTGATTGAACAGAAAATTGTACAGCAATCGGCTATCACAAATGAACTGCAAAACATCACTAAGAGTTGAAGAGCAAATGTTAAGTTAGCTTTTGTAATGTTAAATCACATATCTTTGTATATTACATGCTGAGAAAATCCCTAACAGAATATAATTAAAACTAAATTTGAATAATTTAATAAGATCTATTCGCTTGCGATGAGATCGAACGGCAATTTGTAAAATGGTTGCCATGAGTTTTTGCTGCAAATTTGACAACCATTTGCGACAGTAATTTAACGTAAAGTTTCGGTAGTGTTTGTTGTCAAGTGACTATCGAATGGTTATTGAGGGGTGTCGTCGTTTGTCTCCAGGGTACCATAGCGTCGATTTTCAACGATGCGACGACTCTCGGGCGCCGCTACGTGTTCGACATCCGCCGCACTTGCCGCGAGGTGCACGACCGCGCGCGCCGCGACGCGCACACGCAGGCGCTGGAGCAGCGGCGCCGCTCCGCCGCGGGGGGCGACGCGCGGGTACGTGCGCTTACCTATGTCGTTTATTCTCCACAGGCACATACATTTTACACCCAATGGTTACAACACAACCACCATTTCAATAGAGACAATAACATATTAGATCACCTCTAAACTACACTTTTGGGCTATGTTACATCGTCGCATTGCTATAAACTGTTATTAATTATTCCGCTGGGTGCCGTATGAGTATTGCGTAAGCGCCAAAAGTGGGTGGGGCGTTACTGTTTGTACTTAATTTTACTAACACGGAATATGGGTAGGCCTAAATGGCGATTACGTCAGCTATATGTATACACTACCCTCTGCTCGCGATTTCGTCCACGTGGAATAGTTACTTTGGGCTACCGCTAACACGCAGCGGAAGATCTGAAAAAGAAAAAAAACGATTTTGAAACATTTTTCACTGTTGCTCCGCTCCGATTGGTTTTCGCGTAATGATATATAGCCTATAGCCTTCCTCGGTAAATGACTTATCTAACACTGAAAGAATTTTTCCAATCAGACCAGTAGGTCCTCAAATTTGCACGTGCAACCAAACATACAAACAGACCCTCCAGCTTTATAATATTAGTATAGATATATGTACATTTTGATTTTGTAAAAATTATGGCGATGTTGACGTAAGCGAGGATAGGGGAAATGGTTATATCTTTACTACATTTACTAACAAGGGGTAAGCACAGGTCACAAATGACCAAAATTCCACTTAAATATTACTTGTACGGTGACTTATTATATAATGAGTGTCGTACTGCAATTTGTTTAGTACGGTAAAGCTGTTAAGGCCCGTTAGGCCAGTAGCGTAGTTAGAATGAAAAAAATACTGCAATTTGTGACAAAACCGCGATGAAACATCAATATTTGTCGCTTGTATAGTGATTTTTCAAGTGTAGGAAATGTGAAATGCTCCGTCTTTCACTTCAATTGTTTGTTGCATAATGCTTATTTTTTCGAACGCTGTAATAACATCTATCAACCGTTGTCGTTATAAGTAATAATAACGAACAACGTATAATGAATAACAGAATAATTATTTTTCAGTAACTTTCTATCCATTATAAGTTATAATAATGACTACATCTAATCATTTACAAAGATCACGTATTTGAAAGAGTAGCAATAATTACCAAGTATATAATAGGAAATTCATAGTTCAGGAAGTTAATGTTATCATGTTTTATTATCTAAACTAAATATAAACCGTACTTATGGTATATTTCCGCAAAATAACTCGTTTATCTATGACGTGGTATTTTTTGTTTGTTACATAAATTATTGTATGTATACGTTTCAAATCTTTATGCTAAATATACAGGTATTACATTAGACGTATGTCTGGATTTAAGTTATAAACTGTTTTATCGAGTTTGAATAAAATCTTGGACTTGTACCCGTATAGATTATTCTTCAATTAATACGCTGTAAGAATTATCAATAATAATTTTAGAAATAACGAAAAAAAATATGTACGGGCAGTTGTTAATAATTATTTCGATCCAAATATGGCTATAATGTAGCCGTACATAAGATACGGCAGGGAGTGTCGCATACTGAGACTAGAGATAACGATTCGACATCGAATATTTGAACATTCAATATTTAGACGTTGAAAAATCAATTATTTTAACCGATATTAAATATTGATTCGTTCCAGTGAATCGATTTCGGACACAATAAAATAGTTGATTTTATTTTATTTATTTAAATAGAAGAAATAATTTATAATTAAGGAGAAAAGGTCAAAACAATATTGAAGAGATCGATTTTTGAATAATCGATCCTCTAGACCTTGATTTATTCATGAATCGATTCTACTGACCATAATGCAGATTGATTTACCATACATATTTTTTACCATACAGACTCATATTTGTAAATATATTAATTATTGTTACCTATATATGTATATAGAGGGGGGCCCCAATGGATAATGGAGCTAATAATGAGTGCGTTAATGAGGAGTATGGTTTGTCGTGTGCAGGAGGGGCGGTCGCGGTCGCGCAGTGCGGGCGGGGCGGGCGGCGCCGCGGGCGAGGCGCTGGCGTGCCGCGTGTGCATGGACAACGGCATCGACACGCTGTTCCTGCCGTGCAGGCACGTCGTCTGCTGCCAGGGTTGCGCACCCAGGTACCTACTACACCGTTATACTATGCATTATATTACATACTAGCTGCTCATCCTGGCTTTCTACCATGTATTAAAATATTATTTGCAACTGAACACCTAAACGTCCATCTGTCAATTTATTTCAAAATCTTGCTATTGACTTGTCTCGCACATATAGAAGTATATGGATTTATGGATAGAATATATGGATTATCAAAACAACAAAATAAGAACTAACCAAGTAGGTGCAGCCGTTCTGTAGTTATGCACTTAAATACATTCCACAATTGATTATTATTTATACTTATAAATATAAGATAATAAGCAAAACTCAAAAATGGTATTGATAAAGATAAGATGATATATTATATTTAAACATGACAGTCACATGAGTACTATAATATATACTATCTTCATATCTTATGATTTCAAAATAATGTTTTATCTCACCAAAAATGCAACCTCCTTAATAGTATTTGATTTGATACAAAAAATACAATTCTAATGAGATTTGACAATGGACACAACCTCATGTCAAAAATCAACTATAGTAGATTTGATTTGATGTAAAGTATTACATAACGAAATAACAATTATATTGAACTACCAACGCTTCTAGAGAAGTTAACTAAAATTGAGAAAACGGACCATGTGGATCTTATGTAGATCTAAAATATAAGAAACACTATTTATATAAGGTACTCTGTGAACACTATGATCATAATGTTTTTATAACAACATATACTATTTTTAAGAGAATTTTTAATTCATAAAAAATTACATTATCGTTTAATT
Organism: Antheraea pernyi; assembly: GCA_015888305.1. Lineage (NCBI taxonomy): Eukaryota > Metazoa > Arthropoda > Insecta > Lepidoptera > Saturniidae > Antheraea > Antheraea pernyi. Next base: position 268,383 of record MU158893.1, on the reverse strand, counting down.
ATTATAAGCTATATTTCATTATTATTAAATATTTTTAGATCTGAGGTTGGGTTTTTATAATCGTAACTCTCATTATTTTAAAATGGCGTACGGTCTATAGTACCAGTCATTAGTACAATTGCTAAGTCAATAGCGGTCTATAGTACCAGTCATTAGTACAGTTGCTAAGTCAATAGTACGGTTGTCAGATCAATAGAAAAACTTTTATAATGTAATGTAACATTCTGAAACTCATTTAAAATATTGTTTTAATAGTGTGTTTTATTTTATTTTACAGATGCAACCGTTGCCCACTGTGCAGAAGCGAAATAGAAAAACTAATGCACATATTCCTGCCAATGGAATACCAGAAGAGTCCGGGATTAATAGTGAAATGAAAAGAACATATAAAACGTTGATCGCTGAACAAAACAGATGATATATGGAATTTTTATCGCTGGGGCAGTTCGCTCTATGAGATTGTGGGTAATAAGAGATCACTGTGCGCTGTTTCGAAGTGGCCTTGACTTTAATTGTGTGTGTGATTGTCTAGTCAGAACTGATTATACAAAAAAGTGCATTTTATGGTGCCTCGAAGTGTCTGAAATGTTTTTTTTACAAAGCACAGATTGCATATCTGCCATTGTCAAACGTTTAATTCCAATCGTGATTAAAATTTAAACAATAATCTAAATAATAATATATTTTGGAATGCTATCTCCTTAATAATTTGTAATGCACGGTATATATGGTGTTTTCTAGTTACGTTTTAGTAAAGTTTTACTGACTTTATTCAACAAAACTATGCTATAACATATGTAATTACGCCGAAGTTATGGAAGATAGTATAAAAATTAAGACAATTTATGGATTAAAAACAAAAGCATTGAACGAATAAATATTGTTTCTGCCAAACTGCATTCAAAGGGTTATGACTGAGCTATGATTGTTATGAGACAGATAAACTTATATTATTATTAAATAACTGATTCTTTAACAGTCTAGTATTCGATTTGTACTTATTTCATTACTTAAGTAACAATTAGTTTTTTAAATGAAAATCGAGTTAATAAAAAAATACAAATATTTTTAAAATAATTAAAAAATATCCCTTCGTTTTAGAAGGGTCCTATGTTGATAAATATGAAAAAAAAAACTTTTCTAAATATTGTGAATGTTCTAAGAGTTGCATTTTTACTTCTATTCTTGCCTTTAAAAAACCTTCTTATCCACCTTTCTTGTATTTTTATTTTTTTTATATTTTCCTTAACATATTTTGTATTATACATATAAGTTATAATCGGTAAGACCTGTGGTCTATAAGTTAAACTAACACGAAACGAATGAAAAAATACAAAAAATAAATACCTAGTTACGACACAATCATACTGTTGTTTTATTTTTAAATTTTTCTATACATATACTTGAAGTTGAGGTATTAAGGCTGTTTCACCAGGCTAATTTAAGCGAATGCGAAGTTGCAGGCACAAGTTAAAAATTAATTAAATCTTTATAGATTACACTACTGTCCCTTTTATTAGCTTTTATAGGAGAGGATAAATTCCGGATATAACTTAGATCGCTAAAAAATTAATGATGATTCCTAGTTAATGAATTTCAATTGATTGCGAGTTGATAATTATATTTTAATGTAAATAAGCGGACCATATACAAATATATTATTTCTGCCATAACTCAGAAATATTGAAAAATATATATCTTGACCTATAACTACCGGCTCCAATTATAGATAAATACCCAATAAGTATAAAAAAACATCGAAAACCGGTCATATCGATTAGTAGGAAAATTATTATGAATACACTCTTTTTGAAGATGACCTCTTTCTATTTGACTGATTTATTTTACGTATCTATCCCATTAAAAATGTTTTACTCAACCTAAAAGAGTTTTGATTAAAGAATACCTTTTTTCAAATAGCTTCTTCAACCATTGATTAATTAGGGCATTTTTATTTTTGTGTTTTAATGTCATTTTGAATAACAATAGAAAACAAAATCAGGATATTAAAATACGTGATATTTTTTACTTTAGCCAGGGAAATCATGCTTTTCTCGAAGACCGCCATTACTATTATTTTTTAACTGATCTGTTACGGAAAAAAATGCCGCCCAATATGGAGTTACCCGATTTTCTATTATAAATATTCTTAGTTGATTTTTTTCTTACTAATTGAAATAGCTCTAAAATGTTTTCAAAAGTTAGTAATGTTTTAAAAACTTATTTAAATGGGTTTATTCAAACATGAATAGAAAATATTTGTGGAATTATTATTGCTTCTTGGGTTCGCTTCAATATTCAAACCACTAAACTGTTTCCAGAGTTTGCAGTAGATACAGATGATTCACAATGATATCCACTTAACAATTTGCGAAATAGTGAATTGATTTATGAAATCCCGGATTTTTACTGAAAATTTTCAAATTGTTTTTCTGAAATATTGCTGGGATTCAAATTGTTATTTACAAGTACATATGTTTGCATGCGACGAATCTCATTGACAGATTTTTATTTAGTTGTAAACTAGGACTGATAAATATTTTTGAAATTCCTATGATTAAATAAAAACTGTACAAACATCTAGAAATAATTTAGAATCGCAAACCGTTAGTACAATTTTGATATTTCAATGTGGGTTGCGGTTAAATTTTGAAAATGATATTTTGAACTTTTTTCACTTTGAGGTACTAACGAAATAAAAGCGGTACAAACGAAGCACTATCGAATGGTATCTTCAACCCTTTTTTTTTTCGAACTGATTACGCTATTGACTGAGCATGGTCTTAACAGCATAACCGGACTACTAAGGCGAGCGCTTAAGGCACTTAGCCGATTTTATTTTGACAACTAGCTCAAGGGTGCGCGGCACTCCTCGGTTTTGGCTGTTGCCTGATACATGCAATTCGCGACCTATGTGAGCTTTTTTTTTATTTTTTTTTTTTTTTAACGTGGGGAAATCCCGGGGGAGAGGGTGGGTTATGTCCGAGTCGCACGGACTAAAACCCCACGGTGTACCGACAGACCGTTTTGTGGGGGCGGCAAGGGATCGTTCGAGCTAATCAACCTTGTAGAGCCGCCCCCACGGTCCGCCCGGCGGAAGGTGACCGCCGGGCTCCTACCTATAGAGGGACAGACCGGGTACACACCGGCTGCCCCCCCTCGTCCGCCGGACCCGTGCAATGAGGAGATGGACCCCCCGGCCCATCCCCTCAGGTCCAGCTACGGTGGCAGGAGGAGTTGGGCAAAGCGCCGCCTCCTCCTCCCGGTCCTCTGTTGGCGGAGACGGCCACTCAGCGGGTCTGCTTCACGGGCCCTCTCCGCCACCTCCTTCTGCGACGTGACCTCCTGGCAGAAGGAGGCCATTGCTCGCCACGCCTGTTCGCTGCCGAGCATGGCCGAAACCACGCGCGGCAGCGATAAGTCC